>CATIWQ010240159.1:0-14100 GCA_949673415.1 Euphorbia schlechtendalii
TATATATATGCTTCCAAAATATTTTTCTTAAGAAATTAACAATATTTAAGATGGAAATTTTTATATGAATCTTGTTTCATAAAATGAATCTATTTTTTAAAAAATTGAATTACAAAATTTAAGTAAACTTAAATAGTAAATGGTACATTCAGAAAGTAAGTGTGTGATCAAGGTTAAATCCTACCACCTAAAAAATAAAAGGTGAATTTGGTCCTTTGATACAATAGGCCATTCAACTTTGGAACGATTTTGTTGAAAATGATTAAATGACAACTTGAAGAATCATTATTGAAATTTGCAAATTAATTTAGGCACAACTTTTATAAACTATATTTGCACATTAATTGCGTCCTGGTATCTTATTCTAATCCAAAAATATAATTAAATTAGACACTACCCTAAAACAGTAAAATTTTATCGTAGTATTCTTATTAGTTGAAAATTTAATAAATATATAACTATACACCTATTTTTTCAATACATTCTATATTTTCTTTTATAATTAATGGCTTGGATTCTCATTTGATGCATCCTCATCATCATTATTATTATTACTACTAATATTATTGTTCTTGTTATTATTATTATGCTCATGGCTTATGAAAGCATGTTTTACTAAACTTCAAAAGGAAAGTTTGAATTTAATCATGAAACTATTCTTTTAATAATAAACGAATAATAGAATTTAAAGAAGTGCAAAAGTTCTGAAGAAAGAAAAAAGTAGAAAAAAATTATAGATGATAAAATTATGAAGAGGTAGTACTATTTCAGAAGACAGGTCCACACGGCATGGCCAAAGGAAAAGAACAAAACAAAAAATAATTATGCATTAATTCATATTTCAAAAGAAAATAAAACAACTTTGATATATCTATTTTTATATATCTTCTCCATATTATTTAATTAAAATTTTGTGCATAATTGATTACGTAACAAGCAATGACAATGGGGCATGCATGCGCTCCAGTGTATAATATATAATCAATTTTATATTGTATGGTTTAAAAATATTGAATTTTATATTATAATAAAAATAATTATTATAATTTATCGGTCAAATTAAATTCTTAGCTTATATTTAACAAAAACACATTGATTTTATTGATTAAGCTCATCAATTTAGATCATGTTTACTGAAAGGGTATGTAGAACCTATATAATTTGATCAGCTCATTTTCAATTTCAAACCTGGTTAATTATAAGTGCTACAAATATTTGACAATACCATACGCATAATGCAAGGCTAAGGGTTCAGGGTTTAGGGAAGAATTCCAAAGCAAGTTAAAGTTTGTATATGATAATATGTCAAAAAAAATTTTTAAAAAAAATAAAGAAATGATTTTTAAAAATAAAGAAATGTGTGTACTAATGCAGGAATATGTATGTGCATATATAATAATTGCATGGCCATATGTCGAACATCAAATTGGAATGAAAGCAAAATATAGAAAGAAAGCAAATGAAAAGCAAAAGCTGTCACGAATAAGTAATTTGTTTCTTTTTTTTTTTTTTTTGTTCAGTATTCTTTATAATTTATGTTGGAATTAGACTTCCTAGGTTCAAGCCCTAAAGTCAGCCATGCAGTGTGCTAGATAAAAAATAATAACATTATAATATATAATACCACAAATTAATTTTTAAGAAGTGTAAAGAAATAAATAGACCCATTATATAATATTATTGTTTTGTACCATACAAATCTATACATTCACAATGGAGGGTTGATGATTATTAATGGTTCTTAAAAAGTTTATATAATACTAAGATTTCTTTTATTAAAGAGAAAAGAAGGAAATTATATTCAACTTGGTATTTCTCTCTTTAATAGAAATTTTGAAAAATCATTTGTTATACTTATAGTATATATTTAGTTTTATCATATTAGAACTCAATTATGTTATGTTCTTCTAGACTAAATCTGTTTAAAGTAAATTTATAATTGTTTAGATTCAAGCAAATTTTATAATTGTTTAATTCGAAGTTAATTGAATTTCAATAAAATATAACATATAGTCATTTTTCAATAGTTTACCATATTTGATCAATAAGACTTGATTCTAAAGTATTGACTAACTAAGTGAAATCCTATTAATTTGGAATATATATTTTTTTAAAATAAATTCAGAGCTTGTTCACAGACTCTTCATCCCTCTTTTTTCTAAGTGCCAAGAAACATTCAGACAAATTCATTAAATACAAAGCAAGTATTGTAAGAGAGAGAGAGAGAGAATTACCTAGAAAAATTAGAGCATAGAGTAGGTGAATTATTAGGTTGAATTTCCACTGGTTTGTGATTGAGTAAATGATTAACAGACAATAAATCTTCATCCCCAGATTCATCTGATCCAATTGTAATTAATTATATCAATTGCACTTATCCACATTTAATTAACAATAACAGTTACCCTCCATGAATGTAAAAGATGGCCTTCTATAATTACAGCAAATCAGACCTTTTGGTACTTTATTACCCATTTGTATCCTATAGCATTTATGTCGTCTAAACAGTTAAGGCAGCATTTATTTAGCAATCCAATTGAGCATTTTTTGAACACATAATGGTGTATAATCTCTTCCATGTGTTAGTCAAACAACAAAGTTTAACTGAATACAAGCGGTTTCACAATTTGACAATGGGAATGTAACAGAACAACTGCCAGTGGAGAGGTACTTAGGTTACTTTGATTCTACTGAAACGAAAAGATTATTCGGTTATAACATAAGTTCTAAAAAAAGTTTTTGCCTTTTAAGTCAGAAAATAAGGGTAATTTCAAACGTTGTATGAAAAGATGTCGTCTAATCCGTGTTATTGAATTGAATAAATGTTACTTCACAGAACATCTATACTAATCCACCTTATTTCATTCTATTACGCGAAACATATGTCGTCCCATAAACAACTTGTGCTTATCGGTTACGTACATTTTTCGGGTCGAGAATGTTATCATTCCTACTAAAGATTCGAGGGATTAAATTATAATTCTTGAATTGAGGGAATTCATGTTCATTGGAGCATTGGGCTAGGAAATCCCACTCCATTTGCAACACTAAGAAAGACTCAAAATTTAGTAAGTGGTGTAAATTTGGGGGGAGCTCACAAAATCAATAGAAGAAATACCATTTTATGACTAACTAAACACATAATATCACATAAATTGGGGGGAGCTCACAAAATCAATAGAAGAAAATGACTAACTAAACACATATAAACCTATCTTTTATTCCATTAAGAGCCTAAAAATTGCAACAAAATTAATTAGTATGGTAAAGCAAGTAAACAAAAGGATTGGGCAATTTTACCTGATGAAGCTGCAGGTTTGTCAGTGCTCTTCACAGTTCTATACATCTACAAAGGCAAAACAGACAAATAAAATGAACAAAAACCAATTTTTTTAAAAAAATAATTAAGAAATTGTGGAATATTTTAGATTGTTTAACAAGCACGAGGTAGATGTTTGGTAAGGTGAGTAAATTGGTTGAATTATTGAGAAATGATGGCTTCTTTTCTGTATCATTATTTTATTAATTTTTCTATCTCCATAAAAGTAGAACTTGTCCTCTATCACATTCAACTGCAACAGACTCTTAACTGTTCATTTTACATTGATTCTTGTGCCAAATTTAAAGTCTTCATTCTTCAACCACAGACACCCACAGAAAGATTAAAATTATTACACCAAAAAGATAGTTTCTTTTTTTTTCCTCAAAATGGGATTTTCTTTTCCTTCTCTTATCAAGCAAGTAACTATGAGAAAGAATGGAAAAAAGTACTAACTTTTTTTCAAGTGCAGAAGAAACAGACCTACCTGTAAATGGCTCTTGACATGGGCTAGTGTTAGATCTTTGACATCCATTAGCTCTAGTACTGACTTTGGTGTTGCCCCTATTCATTGCAACATCAATTAATAATCAATCCCCAATCAATTCATCTCATCTAAAACATAAATTCATTGTGTCTTCCCAAGCATAACTGATGATGTGTCAATCAGAATTTCTCAATTGAGAGTTTCAAAGACTGATTTTTTTGAAGAATTTTGATTGGAAGGAAGGATAAATTTTTGAATTCTTATAGGGTTTGAAGTATATAATAAAAAAATTTCACACATACCTCAAAACCCGCTCGAAAAAATTCGGATTTTTTTTCCTCTCCTCGATTTATAACTAGTTATATGCGCTTCTAAGTGCGTAAAACGAAGTTGGTAATTTTTCAGTTCTTTTCAACTGAAATGAGATTAGTTACAAGAAAAAGAAAAATAGGTGAAATGAGAGTGAAAATTAGTACTTTCATGGCCGCCGAGAAGGTCAACAGCATGAACAAAGCGCGAATGAAGCGAACTAGTCCAACGCATTCTCGGAGCTCTCATGTTCCTTTTATGCTGCAATTTCGGCATAAACCTCGATCTAATCATTCCATTATTATTTCCATAAATTTCTCCCCCTCCATACTGATATTGGTACTGTGGCACTGATCTAACAAATGAAGAAGATGAAGAATTATAAGTACTCAAATGGTTATTGTAGCCGTAGAATCTCGGATCCGATACTTCTCCAGAACTCAAACTCCACCCTTTGTAAACCGGAATCCCTTTCATGGGTCTAAACCCTGAATAATCCGGTTCCGGCCGGATCCCTTGATTTCTTGATTCTCCGGCGGCCTGTTTCCTTCTCCAAGGGCTTTCAGCTTCTGTACTAGGGGTGGCCGGATTAGCAAGAGAAAGCTCGGTACTTTGTAGCGTCTTGGACCCCAGAATTTGAACTGAACTATCGCTATGAGACTTCAATTCATCATCTTGTTTGGACCAGAGATTAAAGCCTTCAACCGGAGCAGTGCAAACTGAAGAGGGAGCACTGTTTGGGAGGCTTATTTGAAGGGAAAGGTCCGGAATCTGATTCTGATCATCAAAGATTCCGCCTTTACCGGACATTTTTTACAAATCCTCAATTGGGTTTAAAGAGAATGGATTGATTTGAATTGGGTATGTCTTTGTTTAAGAAATAGAGAAGAAAGATGTGTGGTGGTGCAAGAAAGAGAGAGAGATATGGTGTGGAGTTTTGGGGGTTAAAGCAAGAGAGTATATATAAGAAAAAGACAGTTGAACAAGAACAAAGCTTTAATTTGTAATTTTTGATAAGCTTTTTTGTTCCCTTAATTCCCCGGAGACGACGGGTTAATATTCATTCATTTACGTATATGTGAATGATGGGAATAATGGAATGGAATATGTTATTTCTTTCAAGTCTTTTTCTTTCTCTCTTTCTTCCTTTTCTCCCAAATTATATAAAAATATGTACTAAAATATCTAGTTTTTTTTTGGTAGTTTTTTTGCATAAATTTTTTGATGGATTGTTTCACCACATTCGGCTTCCAATAGCACGACTGATCAATTATTAAATTTTCAGCATTAATTATTACCATAAGAAACTAGTTTCCACATTAATTGAAAGGTTTAAATGGTTTACATGTTTTTGTTGTCTAATATGCATTAACCAGATCGGTTCGTCAGGTGGACTTGAACAGTTTTGAGTCGGGTTTAATTGAACTTTTCGTTGAAAGCATCAACTCAAACCCAGTCCAATAAATATTTAAAAATTTTGGACCGTGCTTATGAGGTCATTCCTATGCCCGGCCCATGACTCATACTAGATTTTATTTTGAATTTCTTAAGAACTAAATACGTACGAAATAAATTTTTTTATATAATTTCATATAAATCTTATATAATTGCATTCTCTAACTGGATTATTTAAAACATAGTACGAGTTGTTGTAAAAGTCAAACTTGTTAAAATATAAAAATAAAAAATACTTATTAAATATAATATATAAATATTAATTATATAAAATAATTATTCATCAAGTGGGGCTCGGGCTGATCTTGAGTATTTCATAAAAATTAAAATATGGTCCATAAAACTTCGGGTTTTAGCAGACTCAGGCTCGGGTCCGGCTTTATTTGAAAATGAGTGTCCAAGTCCAGCCAAAAAATGCGGGCTCAGACTGGGTTGGCCGGGTACCCGGCCATAAACAGGTCTATTATTGACCTTCTTTGAGAGGGAAGAATAAACTTTTCTTAATGATCCTTCTCTGTCAATTTTCATTTCTACGTTTTTGTATTTTCGAGTAGAATAATCAAATTTTGATATTTTATTGAGTCTTCTATATGTGATTGTTAATGAACAAATAAATAAGTTATTCGCGAGTGAATAAAATTTTGAGCTCAAAGTCGAGCTCGATAAAATGTTATGTAAACAAACATGAAAAACGTCAAACTCAGTTTATCCCAGCTCGTATACAACCCTAGAAGAGTATTGCCGATGATAGCAATAAAAATCAATTCATAGATCGATTTTACATAGCGTTTTAAGTTTTTGAATATAAGATAGGCATGACATTTTGTACACAAAATCAAGAAAAATACTAAGATTCATACGTTTAGACAAAAAATTATACTGTGCTTAGTCTTGTTAAATCTACGTCAGTATGTGTATGACCAGTTCACCATATCTAATGGATGAATTCGTCTATAGTCCTAATTCTTGTCCCTAAATACTATTTTCTTCCTTGAATTTTCAAAATTTTTCAACAATTTCTTAAATTTGTTAAAAATGCATTGATTTGCGTTTGCCCTCTTATTGTCATATTTCAAAATTTGATTGAAAGGGAAAATTAGAAAAATGTAATTTTTGAAAACTTAAATCAACTAGAAGCTGACACGTGATACTGAGAGAGTATATTTATGCATTTTTTACAAGTTAATTAAGTTATTTGAAACTTTTAAAAGTTTAAGACTCAAAATGCATTAAATTTATTCTAATAAATATTTTACATTTCAATCCGAATAATTTTTTTTATTTAATATTCTTAGTTACTTTTTGAATAATAATAATCATGCTTACAAAGAATTTCTTTTACAACGAATAAAATACAGGGTAGCTATGCATACTATCAGTCTTCAATTAATTGATTAATATTCACTCTTATATGTTTATTTAGTGACCATGTGACACGTACATGAGTCGAGCTGATTTTTCTTTAATTATATTCTTTTGCTTATATTACAGTATGTTAAATTTATATAATATTATATTCTGCAATTAATACAGAAAATATTGTACTGTTTTTTTTTGTTTTAAATATTTATTTAATTGTTACTGTTATTTATGAAATATGAGAAGTTAGTTTTTATGATTTTGCTACATTTCCGAATATAAAAATGTTTGAGGGGTATGATAAAAGTCAAGTATAGATGCTTAGAAATGAAGCACCGAACCCCGTAAGCTGGACCGAGTTTCTCTAAGTAACCACGTTAGATGCTTGGGGAAAAGGGTCATGTCACCTCGCGAGCCCTAGTCCTCGGTCATGTCAAGACTAACCTAATCAGATGTATTATTGTACAGGATACTCAAAGATAGTAGGGAGTCAAACAATAGGAGGAGAAGATTTCACGTCATCAATTTTGCTCCAAGGTTTCGACCGTGTCAAATCCATGGGCCTTCATTAGAGTAAACCGGTACGACAAACCATTGATTGGGCGCGCGCTCCCAGTGCCAAGCAACAAATCAATAGGTTTGGCAGGTGGGCCCCGCTCCGCCAAGTGCATGCTAAAACACTATATAAACCCCCAACATCTCACACATCATCCAATACTCCCTCTTGTTATTCTCTCCTCACTTCTCTCAGAGACTAACTTGATCTTCGGAGTGCTAACACCGATATCCGGCCAAGCATCATTTTGTAGGTGAACGGAATCCTTCCCGAAGGTGGAATCCTGTTAGACATGTTGTTTTAAACATCAAATTGGTGTGGTGATTGCAGATCGAACACAATATGAGCAATCCTCCTGAAAGTGATCTCTCCAAGCTAGCAAAAGGCACTGCCTTATTCTTAAAGACCTTGAAATCTAGGAGTAAGGTGATTCTCGATGCTAGTCTCTCTCTCACATAAACATCCAAACACCTAAAACAAACCTCTTTGAAACATACATCTCTAGCAATGTAGACCATAGCTCCCCCAACGGGTAGTCCCAATCTAGCCTTGAGGACCTGATGGCCGCCGATAAAGAGAAGATTGCACTCGCTAAGAAGTAAGCAGACATCATGGCCACCTTGTAAGAAATAGTAAAGTTGCTAGTTCATGCAAGGTTTGATGACTTGAAAGTTTTGCAAGAACTACAGAGCCAGTACCGAGAGACCCCACCATCCTCTCGCAGCCTCTTCTGTAAGTTCCCTACCCTTTCCTAGCTACAACAAGTACGCGAAAAGGGGAAAGGGAAGGCCTATGACGAGACTTCATTTCATGAAAAGGTGGACTTTGAGTAGAGTTCGAGTCTACCCCGCGGTACAAAAGTAGTTCGCCCCTTCGAAGAAAGGAACAAGGCAGCAGGGGAAGGCCTCTGTCCTCGGAGTTCGATGACTCCATTATGCACACCCCCAAGAAGCTGTAAAAAAGTAGGGCCAAAGAAGAAAAGAAGAAGAATGAGGCTATCGAAGAGAGGGTGAAGGGCTTGTTAACAAAGGCAAGGGTGGAGGCACCGATCCTAGAAGTGACTAGTGTAGCATCTCCTATTCGGTTGAGATAAGAGCGGTCTAGTTCAAGAAATTTAAACAGCATCGCATGCGAGAGTATGCAGGGGCAGGGGAACCCACAACCCATGTTCGGTATTACTTGCAATGTATGGAGGTTTCTAACTCCATAGATGATATGATGTGCAAGATACTCGTTACTACACTTGTAGCTCCATCGACGAACTAGTTTGATACTCTAAAACTAGGATCGATCAAGAACTTCGATAGCCTCGCTGAGAGTTTCATCCTATATTTCATCATGTTCATTCCCCTGAAGAGGACAATGCAAGATTTGCAATTGGTCCTCCAAAATCTTGAGAAAACGTTTGAGGAATTTGTGGAGAGGTTTTAGAAAGCCTCATTGAGTATCCCCAACTTTAATTGATTGAGAATTGCAGGAGCGCAAACCTGGCAAAGGACCTCACCACAAACCGACCCATTACTCTTCCTCTCTTGTTGTAAAAGGCGCGAAAGTAGGTTATGCTGGGAGACTAGGAAAAAAACCTTGAATCAGATCGACCAGTTCAGAGAGGACACCGTCCATCATCTGAACCACTGAAGGGGAGAGCGAGGTCTAAGGATTGAAGGTCGGCAAAGGGATGCTGAGCTGTTCATCCCTCTTAATGGGAAGAAGAAGGAGGTCTAGTTCTCAATTGAAAAGAACAAGAATGGCCTAGAGTACCCACCAAGGGTAAGAGGGAACAGTAGACTAGGAACATATTGTGAATTCCATAAGCAGGTCGGGCACGATACCGAGGATTGCCGAGAATTAGCAAGGGAACTAAAAAAGAGAGCCTTGGGGGGTAAATTGAACAGATTCACCCATGGGGGAAGAAGAGATGAAGATTGAAGGGAGCCCATGCAAGCTTATAATACAAGAGAAGATGGGCCCAGAGCATCGAGGACCTGACATAGAGAGGTCACCCCCTTGGTCACCGAGGAGTTATCCACTTCATCACGAGCGAACCAATTACGAACAAGAGAAAGATGGAGCCCACATTCCACTACGATAACACAAATCAAAGTGTGAATACTTGTTATAACTTCTCCCATTCGAAGAGACCACTCCCCCATGATGATGCCTTGGTAACTGAGATAGTCATTGATGAATTTTTTGTCCGATGAGTGTCAGTGGATACCTGATAAGTGTATAATTACACTTATTATCATATTAATTTTACACACTAAACATTATAGTTTAAGTCATTTTTATACTTTATATAAAAGATTTCACGTGGTATGTAGTTGTTTTTTATGCAAATGCAGATACTAGGTAAATCTTGGGAGTAAAATGATCTAATGTGGAATTCTATGAAAAAAGAGTGCAAAAGGTGCAAAAAGATGCGTGGAACATAAAGATTTGGCTTAGGATCAAAGCTGTCAAAGATCGGTGAAGTTGCAAGGAGAATTCTGAAGAAAAATGCAATTCACGGTCGTGACAATCATTCGCGGTCGTGACTTGTTCTTCTTCAAAATAGAAGTCTGCCAATCAAAGATTAACGGTCGTGACTTGTATATCACGGTCGCAACTTGGATGGTTTTCTTGCTTTATCTTCTTAACTACCAACTGCCAGATAAGCATAATCAACCGCCATCAATCGCCAACGAAAAGACACTTATCAGAAGTCAACCAATCATGAAAAGGTGCATATCCATTATGGATTAGATTAAAACTTCTCATACAATCACAATGAAGTGATGCAATCATTCACCAATGGAACGACTTTTCGTTTGGATAGACGCAACCCTTCGAACTCTATAAATAGGGCTCCAAACCTCACAAATTTTGTGTGCATCACAATGCAATAAACTAGAGGGAAAATATTAGAGTGCATGAGTAGGATATAGTGTGTGTATAGATAGAGAATTCACTACGTTCATAAGTGTTAGCGAGATAATGTTTAAGTGATTCGAATCCTTATTTCGATCACTAGATTTCTCTATATTCTCGAGCGATTGCTGTATAAGTGTACTTGAAAATCACTTATCAATAAAAGTTTTCATTCTTTAATATTCGTTTGTTCGATATTCGCAAAGAATAGCATCCTAGCGGAGGTTCTGTACGGGCCGAGACCGAATTTAAAGCAGATGCAGGAATTGCGGGAATTGACGATTCCCATTAAAGAGTGGATACGGTTTGATCAACTTTAGCTTTCACTTGTATACCTTACAACTTTGCTTTGCTTTCTACTTATACTTTCTATTTCGAAGTTTATGATATGTCTATGTGTCATAATACGTATTTCGTGTTAAGTCTTTCATTTTAATCAAGTTATATGCGTTGGAGTTAATTTTAAGAGTAGTTTCGGGGTTAACAATATCGTGTATAATCACTAGATCTATGATATAACGCTGTTTAGTGAGCCAACATTTTTGGAATGGTAACTTGCTAAATGTTTCTATGTGAGAGTGACCTGTACTAAGCATAGTATAGATGTTGTCCAGGTTTATATGACAGTCTTAATTCATTTGCGCTAGAACTAGAAAAGTCATTTCATGTTTTGCTCTGCGGTGAATAATTGAACATCTGAGTATTTAGAACCGAATCTATTAGATTAGTTTAGTGTATCGTAACATCTTTGTTGAACTTTCATGTTTTCTCTACTTTCCTTATTTTGTAGGGAAAATCTATGCATTTAGAGTCTCTCATATATTACATCTATATTTACTCATATTTCATTCTAACCCTCCTATCTAAAAATATCTATACATTATTTTATTTTCTTTTTATTCTACTTCCCTATTTGATCTTTAGAACTAGTCCTTCCCTGTGGGATCGATATCTTTTAAAACTACATAGCAACTGTATACTTGAAGTTATCATCATTTTTCAATGTGATAAGGGGTATTGACAACACCTATACTTTACGTGAACAAGTTTTTAGCACCGCTGATATTTAGCTAAACTCTTTACGTAAAAGTTATTAAACTTATCAAGTAGAAAAGTGGCGAACAAGTTTTTGGCACCGTTGTCGGGGAAGGCAAGTGCGTTCTAGAGATCGAATTGTCAGGGGAAGGCAATTATATTTAATACGTTTGTTTTCTAAGTTTTATTTTAGGTACAAAGTCTAAAATTTGAAGACTTTGAAGAATTAAAGAAGATCACGACTGCGACTATAGATTGTGCTCGTGAAGTTATACAACAAAACCTTCTGTTCCTATTTTGAAGGAAATCACGATCGCGACAGGCCTTCATGATCGCAACATGGGCCCTGGATTCTCCTTCTCAATAAAAACGGGTTTATTCTTTTCTTACTTTTCTCTTTCAAATTTTTAGACTAGTTGTGTGTTAAAAATTTAGATTTTTATTAAATGTCTCACAATGAGGATGTTGTGTTCTTTAAGTGTGGGGGGGCATTTGTAAAAATCTCGTAAAATCCAAAAAAAATTAATAAAAATTAAAAAAAATCGAACAATTTGAAAATTTTTGTTGATTTTTGTGCAAATTATACATTATCATTTCTTATACTTTACTAACAATTGTCCAAGGTTATTGTGAGTGTTAGGTCTTTCAAGTTTGATGTTAGTGCACAATATTTACCAAATTGGAAAGTATGAGTGGTCAATAATATTCAAGAGCAACATTCCAAGTAAGTTTCGATTTATAATTCGATGCAACATGAATTATTATAAGTTATATAGTTCTAGTTTAATGCTTCCGAAATGTTTAAGTGGAGTAATATCTAATGGTATTCTTACTATGAGTTCTATATGCAAATCTCGAATAAATCCTATAAGTATTAACTGTGTTTAAAGTGTAGGGAAACTATAGCTATAATACTTTGAAATTGATCAATAAAGGATGAGGGTATTAATGAAAAATCAAAAGAAAGAGAGGATAACCAATTAGTTATGCAAAAGGTGAGGAATGGTACGGAGTAGAAACTGCAACCATTCATTGAGCGAAAAAAAGAAAAGAAAGCATAGCATGAAATATGGGTGCAAAGTACAAAGTACTTCAAAAACATATGCTTAAAAGAAAAAAATGAGAGAGTGGTATGGAGCATAAAATGCAACCACTGAAAAAAGGGAGAGTGGTATGGAGCATAAAATGCAACCACTGAGAGTGTTTTAGCATCCTAGGTTGCCTAAAAATGCATTGAGAGAAATTAATCAAAGTGTGCTTTATATGTCCTTTATACTTTTTACTAAGCTGAAGAGAAAGTAATATTCGAGTATGCATAAAATACTTATATGAAGAATCGATTCGGTTGACTCTCCATTAAGAACAAAGGTATGCAACTGAGCTATATAAATTGCACATTACTAATTTATGGGAAATTTCGAACTTCTTGTTGAAATCTTTTGCAACGTGGAATGTGGTACTCACAGCAATAGTCTTTCGCCAAATAAGGTATGAATTTATTATCCAAATTTATACACTTCTGTTGAATTTACCTTGAGGACAAGGCAAAAGTTAAGTGTGGGGGTATGATAAGTGTATAATTACACTTATTATCTCATTAATTTTATACAATAAACTTTGTAGTTTTATATAAAAGATTTCACGTGGTATGTAGTTGTTTTTTTATGCAAATGCAGTAACTAGGTAAATATTGGGAGTAAAATGATCAAAAGTGGATTTCTATGAAAAAAAGATTGAAAAAGGTGCATAAAGATGCGTGGAACTTAAAGATTTGGCTTAGGATCGAAGCTGTCGAAGATCAGTGAAGTTACACGAAGAATTCTGAGTAAAACTCAATTCACGATCGCGACAATCATTCGCGGTTGCGACTTGTTTACTTTAGAAATAGAAGATTACCAATTAAAGATTCACGATCGCGACATGTATATCGCGATCGTGACATGGACGGTTTTCTGGTATTATCTTTTTAACTAACAACCGCCAGATAAGTATGATCAACCGTCATCAACTACCAATGAACAGGCACCTATCAGCAGTCCACCAATCATGAAAAGGTGCTTATCCATTGTGGATTATATCAAATCTTCTCAACCAATCACAATGAAGAGATGCAATCTTTCTCCAATGGACACAACCCTTCATTTGGATAGACGCAACCCTTCAAACTCTATAAATAGGGCTGCAATTCCAACCAATTTCGTGTGCCTTCAGTATTCAAGAAGTGCAGTGGATTAGTGTGGCACAGAGTGTAAAAAGTGAGAGAGAGATATATATAGTTTGTGTGTAGATAGAGTCATTACGTTCTTAAGTGTTAGTGAGAAAATGTTTAAGTGATTCGTATCCTTGTTTCGATCACTAAATTTCTCTATATTCTCGAGAGATTGTTGTATAATTGTACTTGCAAATCACTTATCAATAAAAGTTTTCATTCTTCAACATTCGTTTGTTCGATATTCGCAAAGAATAGCATCCTAGCAGAGGTTCTGTACGGGCCGAGACCGAATTCAAAGTAGACGCAGGAATTGCGGAAATTGACGACTCCCATTAAAGAGTGGATACGGTTTGATCAACTTTAGCTTTCACTTTCATACCTTACAACTTTGCTTTGCTTTCTACTTATACTTTCTATTTCGAAGTTTATGATATGTCTATGTGTCATAATGCGTATTT
>CATIWQ010240169.1:0-12667 GCA_949673415.1 Euphorbia schlechtendalii
AACAAGGCAAAAGTTAAGTGTGGGGGTATGATAAGTGTATAATTACACTTAATATCATAATAATTTTACACATTAAACACTATATTTCAAGTCAGTTTACTTCATATAAAAGATTTCACATGGTATGTAGTTGTTTTTTATGCAAATGCAGATACTAGGTAAATCTTGGGAGTAAAATGATCTAAAGTGGAATTCTATGAAAAAAGAGTGAAAAAGGTGTAAAAAGATGCGTGGAACTTAAAGATTTGGCTTAGGATCAAAGCTGTCAAAGATTGGTGAAGTTGCAAGGAGAATTCTGAAGAAAAATACAATTCACAGTCGTGGCAATCATTCGCGGTCGTGACTTGTTCTTCTTCAGAACAGAAGTCAGCCAATCAAAGATTCATAGTCGCGACATGTATATTACGGTGGCGACTTGCACGATTTTCTGGTTTTATCTTCTTAACTACCAACCGCTAGATAAGCATGATCAACCGCCATCAACTTCCAACGAAAAGACACTTATCATAAGTCAACCAATCATGAAAAGGTGCCTATCCATTGTGGATTAGATTGAAGCTTCTCAACCAATCATAATGAAGTGATGCAATCTTTCACCAATGGACACGACTCTTTTTATGGATAGATGCAGCCCTTTGAACTCTATAAATAGGGCTCCAAACCTTACAATTTCGGGCAGCATTCAAGGAGTATAGGGTGTGGCATTAGAATTAGAAAAAGTGAGAGATGTAATGTGTGTATAGATAGAGAATGTGCTAAGTTCATAAGTGTTAGCGAGAAAATGTTTAAGTGATTCAAATCCTTGTTTCGATCACTAGATTTCTCTATATTCTCGAGCGATTGTTGTATAAGTGTACTTGCAAATCACTTAACAATAAAAGTTTTCATTCTTCAATATTCGCAAAGAATAGCATCCTAGCGGAGGTTCTATATGGGCCGATACCGAATTCAAAGCAGATGTAGGAATTGCAGGAATTGACGACTCCCATTAAAGAGTGAATATGGTTTTATCAACTTTAGCTTTCACTTGCATACCTTACAACTTTGCTTTGCTTTCTGCTTATACTTTCTATTTTGAATTTTATGATATGTCTGTGTGTCATAATCCGTATTTCGTGTTAAGTCTTTTATATTGATCAAGTTATATGCATTGGAGTTCATTTTAAGAGTAGTTTTAGGGTTAAAAATATCGTGTATAATCACTGGATCTGTGATATAACCATGTTTAGTGAGCCAACATTTTTGGAATGGTAACTTGCTAAATGTGGCTATGTGAGAGCGACCTGTACTAAGCATAGTATTGATGTTGTCCAGGTTTATATAATCGTCTTAATTCATTTGCGCAAGGTTTAGAAAAGTCATTTCATGTGTTTCTTTGCGGTGAATGATTGAACATCTGAATATTTAAAACCGAGTATGTTAGATTTGTTTAGTGAATCTTAACATCTTTGTTGAACTTGCATGTTTTCTATGTTATCCTTATTTTGTAGGGAAAATCAATATATTTAGATTTTCTAATCTTTTATACCTATATTTACTCATTCTTCATTCTAACCCTCCTACCCAAAATATCAAACTTATTTTATTTTCTTTATTTTATCTTGCTTGTTGATCTTTAGAGCTAGTCCTTCCCAGTGGGATTGACATCTTTTAAAACGACATCACAACTGTATACTTGCAGTTATCATCATTTTTCTATTTTGATAAGGGGTATTGACAACACCTATATTTTATGTGAACAAGTTTTTGGCACCGTTGATATATAGCTGAATCTTGTGAACAAACTATTAATCTTATCAGTAGAAAAGTGGCGAACATCTATCACTCCCACTTTTTCCCTATAAATAGGCTTCAAAGCCTCGCATTATTCCTACACAGCAAAAAGCTTTGAGCTTATTTTCTCTCTCAGTTCTACTCTCCTCTTTTTTTTATTGTGCAAGATCCTCCATGAGTTTCTCCAAACAAATTGAAGAGTTCTTTTAGAAGGCTCTAAGTTTAAGTGAGCTTTCAAGTTTGGTTTTTTGGTTGATTTACAAGTAGTCTAATAGCTGCTGTCAATCGACGGGTTCTACCTCATCAAGGTTTTGGTCGGTGAAGATCTGTGTGGATCAAGTGATAGAGGCTCTCTTAGTTTGAAAGCTTGTGCTATCAAAATTGCTCAAAGGGAATGCCGCTACCAAAAGAAAGATCAAGCACGCATCAACTAGTAATGCTTTAATCTTTAGATGATTGTTCTTTTATCTACAGAATATTTTAACTTAGGTTATTTCAATCATGGCTTGCTTGGGAGATCTTTAGGTTAATTTTATGTTTTCAAATGCCTACCTTACAATTTTTGCATGTTCAATTACTATTTTGATTAATCGGTAGTGGTATCAGAGCCTACCTTTTGCTATGCATGATTGATTATAATATGTTAAAATGTGATTTTCTATGAATTGATTTAAAGTATGCTATGCATGACTTAGATTTCAATTCTTGTTATAGAAAATGATGTGATAGTTTTTCTCAAACATAGTCTAGGTGATTATCATATAAAATTAGCAATGTTTTATCACAGGAGTAAATGCTTTAATTAAGGGTCATCCCGTACCTCACTTGATTAAAGAACGAAATCTTTAAATTATAATTATCCGTGGTATAATGAATCAAAGTACCCGTGATAATTTTAGCAAGGAATGGACAATGCTGCTCATTCACCATCGGTATTAGATTTAAGTATACCCAATGGAATTTTATGACTAAGTTGATTTCTAGTATGAGAATTTATATGGTTTTACAAATGTGGTTTATGTTGTTAAAATAAAACATGTAGACATAAATGCAAGAACTTATACATGAACCTTGTTTGTTTTGCATGCTATGTGGAGTCTTGGCATAATGGAATGATTATGATATACTAGTCAAAGCATGTTTCCTTAGAGTTAATAATTCCTAATAGCTCAGAATTATTATTTCGTAATAATATCCATCGAATAAGACCTAGACTTGAGCGAGACCAGTGGTACCAATGAAATCCCTACAACAATATTAAGGCGATAAAATGAGTCATAATACGAGCCTTATTAACGGATGTAAGCAAATGTACAACATGACTTCCTTTAACATGTGTTTGGTCATGAGACTAGATGGGGTTAATGCCTTAACTAAAGAGGGTTAGTTATCCATATTATTAGAGCTAATGCTGAATTGGAGACACATTTGAGAGTCGTACAATTGGGTATGCACATCTCTAGAAAGAGAACTCGAATGGATTAGCAATTGTAAGAGATGCAAATGGACGGGTACCAACCATGGTTATATTATTTTGACTTAACCTACGATAGTGGGGGTCACGATGAGTGGCTTCGGATGCTACCTACTAAGGGAAATTGGTTCAACCAAATTTTCCAAATTTGAATAGAAGGGGCTGTTTAAATGTCGAGAAAATAGTAGGAATTATGTGTTTAATTAAAGACTTTAAATTAAATTCATGTACATATACTAATGTTTAAAAAATTATATCTTATATCTAGGTTGAAAAAAGAACACTAACATTGAAAATGCATCCGATCGACAACCATTTTTTCAAAGGAGATAATTTTCATGAGTGGTTTGAGTATGAGGAAAGGTTCTTGAAGAGCCTTGACTTGGATTATGTTTTGGATAATCCATATCCCGAGAAGATCCATTTATTTATCAAATCGATAAGTATGTGAAGTACAAAAGGCACTGTGATTTGGAAAGAATTTCATGGTCGACACAATGCTTCCAAGGTACGAGGATCTTTGAAAAAATATGGCCTTAGAGTCTATAATTATACAGCTTTTAATGATAGATAAACTTGAAACATTCATGCTATCCACAAGTCTAGGGGCTAACACCTCAACAATTGAGTTTGACATGACTATTTATGATGAATCTGAAAAGTTAAGGATATTTGGAATTATTTATGATCATGAAACCTTAAAACAAATTGTATTGAAAAGTCTACCTCCTAGGTATGACAATTTCAAAGCAGATCTGTATGGTATCGATGATCATTGAAATTTTTCCGAGATGGTGGACTTGTTGGAACAATATGATATACAGTTTAGAAATAAAGTTGAGAACCAACTTGTTGTTGAGGATCGAAAGATAAAAAAGTCTAGAACTTTCAAGGTCAAGAGAAGACTCATGAAACGTGCTAAAATAAAATGCGAGTTAAGAGCTCAGATTTCTGAACAAGTGAAGAAGAAGCCATGTCAGGCATCTATTTCAGGTATGTTCATGATAGAGAGTTTCTCTACAGTACCCTATGAGTCTACTTGGGTATTATATACTGGTTGTGGTCCTTATATCTGTACTTCTGTGTAGGGATTGCAGAACAATAAGAGGCTTGCAAAGAGGGAAATGTACTTAAGAGTTGGAAATGGATCACGGGTTACTGCAATAGCTATAGGGACATATAGCCTTCATTAGCCTAGTGGCCTAGTTTTAGTTTTGAACAATTGTTATTATATTCATGATGTCACTAAGAATATTATTTCTTTTGCATTTCTAGCAACGGAAGGATTTGAAATTTTATTTTCTCATAATAAATGTCAAATTCAGCATAACAATATTCTGTATGCTTGTGGAATATCTTTTGATGGCATATATGTTCTAGCTACTAAAACTAAAATTCTAAATATGAACATTGTTAAGAAATCGATATTAGATAATGAGAAATCGTCATACTTATGGCATTGTCATCTATGCTACATAAATGAGACTCGCTTAACTAAGTTACACAAATGTGGAGACTCAGGCCTAACGGAATGGGTTTCCTATGGTGTGTGCGAACCTTGTTTAAAAGGGAAGATGACTAAGAAACCTTTCAAAGGAAAGGGTTAGCGTGCCACTAGTACTTTGGAAATAATACATTCTGATGTATGTGGTCTAATGAGTGTTAAGACACATGAGGGTTTCGTCTACTTCATAACCTTTATTGACCACCACTCGCAATATGGTTATTTGTACCTTACGAGGCAAAAGTTTGAAAGTTTTGATGCTTTTAAAGAATTTAAAACTTAAGTAGAGAAATAGCTTCGGATAAGTATCAAGACCCTTCGATCTGATCGAGGCAATGAATACTTAAGTTAGGAGTTTCAAGATTATCTAAGGAATAATGGTATTTTATCCCAGTAGACACCTCCTTATACACACCAACACAATGGAGTGTTTGAAAGGAGGATTTGAACCCTACTCGAAATGGTTCGGTCCATGATGACCCAAGAAAAACTCTGCAGATCCTTTTTGGGGTTATGCACTTGAGCACGTAGTTTATATTCTAAAAAGAGTGCCCTCTAAATTAGTTGATTAAAATCCATACGAGTTATGGTGTGGTAAGAAACCCGCTCTTTCTCACCTGAGAGTTTGGGGATGTCCTGCATATGTTAAAAGGACAAGTTCAGATAAGCTGGGTGCTAAGTCTGAGAGATATATGTTTGTAGGTTACCCTAAGGAAACTATATGGTATACCTTTTATGATCCCAAGGAATAGAAAGTCCTTATTTCTAGAAATGCTCAATTCATCGAGAAGGAGCATATACTTGAGAAAGCTAGTGGGAGCATTCCTAAGTTAGATTCTTAAGTAGATCAAACAAATAGTCAACTGATTATACCTAGACCTATTACATAAGATAATGTAAGCATGGAACAGCCTATTAGAACACTGACATTGCATAGGTCAGGTTAGTCTCCAATCTCTCCTAAGCGATATAGGTTTTTCATCATTGATGATAAACATCTCTTCCTTATGGAAGATGATGAGACCAAGACTTACAAGGAAGAAATGGAAGGCTCGGAATCTGATAAATCGCTTTCAGCCATGAAATCGGAGATGGACTCCATCAAGTTTGGAACTTGATTGATGCTCCAAGTGGGATTAAGCTTATAGGATGCAAGTGAGTTTTCAAGAAGAAAATCAACATGAAAGTAACATAGTTACCTATAAAGCAAGGCTGGTTGTAAAAGGGTACAGTAAAAAAGAAGGCATTGACTATGATGAAACCTTTTCACCGGTGGCAATGCTAAAGTTTATCAGGATACTCCTTACCTTCGCCGCTCATTACGATTATGAGATTTGGCATATGGATGTGAAGACAATATTCCTTAACGCGAATTTGGACAAGGATGTGTTTATGACACAACTCGAGGGTTTCATATCCAAGTATGGCTCTAAGGTATGCAAGTTGAAAAATTCCATTTATGGAGTTAATAAAGCATCGAGGAGTTGGAATATGAGGTTCGATGAGACAATCTGAGAAATCAATTTGTATCAAACACTAATGAGCCCTGTGTATATAAGAAGGCTAGTGGGAGTGCAATTGTTTTCCTTGTATTATATGTTGATGACATATTATTAATAGGAAATGATATTCCTTTTCTTCAAACAGTTAAGACATCGTTGTCAAAGAATTTCTCCATGAAAGACCTTGGAGAAGTAGCTTTTATACTTGGTATTAAGATTTACTGAGATAGATCCAAAAGGCTACTTAGTCTTTCACAAAGTACATACATAGACAAGGTTTTGGCTAGATTGAACCTTGAGCAGTTAACAAAGGGTTATCTCCCAATGTCTCACGGGATTAACCTTTCTAAAACTGAGTGTCCGAGAGCACAAGAAGAGAGACTGCACATGAATGGAATACCCTATACCTCAATGGTAGTGTCCATCATGTATGCTATGGTATGCCCTTGGCCTAACGTCTCACATGCGTTGAGCATCACGAGCAGATTTCAATCTGACCCAGGTGAGAAGCACTGGATGGCCGTTAAAACTATCCTCAAGTACTTACGTAGGACTAAGGATATGTTTTTAGTATATGGAGAAGGTGATTTCACTTTGAAGGAATACACTGACTTGAGTTTTTGATCTGACAGGGATGATTATAAGTTTCAGTTAGGTTATGTGTTTATGTTTAATGGAGGGGCAGATGTTTGGAAGAGTTTCAAATAGAATACGACTACCGATTCAACCATAGAATCTGAGCACATAGCTGCTTCTGAAGTGGCTAATGAAGCTGTCTGGCTTAAGTGATTTATTGGTGATCTTAGTGTGGTGTCCAACATTATAAATCCAATAGCAGTTTATTACAATAACAATGGGGCTATTGCTCAGGCAAAGGAACCACGGTCTCTCTAGGAAAATGAACATGTACTTAGAAAATATCATCTCATTAAAGAGATAGTAGCAAGAAAGGATATAAGTTAAAAATACATCCCAACTGATCAGAATCTAGCGGATTGGCTAACTAAACCATTAACTCAAGTTAAGCATGACCATCATGTTTATGAGTATGGTATGAAGCACATGGCCAATTGGCTTTAGTATAAGTGGGAGATTGTTAGACATGATGTATGCCCTAGAGGCAATTAGGGCAATATATCTTTATTAGCTATAATGTACAAATAGTTTTGAATTATTATTAATAATAATCAAGGCATCTTTGTTACTTATCAATGCTTTCTATTTATTGTATCTCGCTAGTATTATATATGTTTTAATATGTATATGCACATTGATGAAACAAAGTCTATGACTAATTCATAGCTTAAAAGTGCAAGGGCATAATGGGAGCTATGTGGAGTGAGAATTACACTTACATGTTACTATGAATAGTGTAAATATCCCTTATCATAGTTTCATTGAGACTAGAAATCAATGGAGCGGATAGACTAACATGTGTAGGCTTACTCCTTGGATTAGATCCAAGCAACCGATCTCACGAGTTGAATGTGGTACCTTGAGTTAACACATGAATGTATTCAGGTAATATATTGGAGACCATTGTAAGATAGACACTCAAAAAAAACTATATCCATATGTTGGTGTCATGTCTTATTACAGTAGTAGTACAAGTATCCTCGGACCTGAGATACTGGTTGCCTTATGTAGCAGTTGTTATACTTTGGGTCATACTTACTCATACCCTGGCGATTAGGATGATATGGGTATAGTGATGATCACATATTGGTAAGCTGTGTAGTCAAAATGGGATCCATCACTCCTGATATAGTAATATAATGGAGATGTACCTTAGGGCCCCTTTTTAAAGTGACACACTCATAAACCTTTGATCAGAGTATATGATTGATGGAACGGTTTTCTAATGGATCAAGATACAAAAAGGGCTGAGTGGTGTTCTTTGTAAACAATTATAAATCCAAAATAGCTACGGCTATTACATGAGCTGACACTTAATCCGAGCACAAAAAATTGGATGGTACTTAACCTAATGGAAGGAGTGTATTGTACTATTTACTACTTCAGAATTGGATCAAGTCATAAGCACATGACGTTCTAAGTATTGGGGGATCATACGCCTTTGCAAGAAAGCCCATTTGATCATCTAGAGCTATCAGGTTCCATAATAGTCTGTAACACTAAGCCTTAAGGTTCCTAGACGGGAATCCAAGTTTAGGTTAACCTCTAGTGGCTCTATACTTTGGGATCCTATGAGGTCACACACTTTGGGTTTTTATTAGAACATGTAAAGAACCTATGGGCTAGGTTTGTACAAAAAATACAAGTTGTGAAATCAGTGAGAAGAATTATTAATTAATTTAACCAAATTAATAATTAAATGGAATTATGAGAAAATAGGGAAAAGGTTGCATGAAGCGAGCAAGGGATTTTTCCTGTTGCGAGTGGACCCCAACCAGAAAATAAGTTATTCAAAGTGGGGCCTGCATGGCTGCCTCGCGAGCCAATAGGTTCTCACATTGCTAGTGCACGGGGGCAGCCTTCTTAGGCTAGCGGCCTGGAGGCTATGAGTTCTGCTGCAAGGTAGTGCTTGCGTAGCCTGCTTGCAAGCCCGCAACCCGTAGCTTGTGGTACAAGAGAAGCCCGCTAGGACTTGCCTTGTGGAAACCCGTGGGTATATCCGCGTGGTTGACCCACTAGACATCCCATGTAGAGTTTTAAGGGGAGTCTATCACTCCCCCTTTTTCCCTATAAATAGGCTTAAAAGCCTCTCATTATTCGCACACACCAAAAAGCTATGAGCTTATTTTCTCTTTGAATTCTACTCTCCTCTTCTTTTGTTATGCGAGATCCTTCATGAGTTTCTCCAAAAAAATTGAAGAGTTCTTTTAGAAGGCTTAAGTTTAAGTGAGCTCTCGAGTTTGGTTTTTAGGTTGATTTACGAGTACTCTAGCAGCTGCTATCAATTGATGGGTTCTACCTCATCAAGGTTTTAGTCAGTGAAGATCTGTGTGGATCAAGTCATAGACGCTCTCCTAGTTTTGAAGCTTGTGCTATCAAAATTGCTCAAAGGGAACGCTACTACCAAAAGAGAGATCAAGTACGCATCAACTAGTAATGTTTTAATCTTTAGATGCTAGGTTTCTTTTATATGTTTTATAAACCTAAAAGCATCTATGGAACATTTTAACTTAGATTATATCAATCATGGCATGCTTAGTAGATCGATAGGTTAATTTTAAGTTTTGAAATTCTACCTTGCAACCTTTGCATATTCAATTATTATTTTGATTAATCGGCAATGAGGATATGAGCACATAGCACGAGCACACAATATATCTCATCCGACCTTATATCTCTCATCTGTAAAGGGTAGGCTTTTTAATTCTAGGTTTGGTTCCTCTTAACATCGCAATGATATTAAGGTTCGTTCTTACATGAAAAGAGATGCATTTAGTTTTGGTAAACCTAGTGGATTTGTCTACGGTTCCTTATATGAGTTCGATCAATAGGTTCTCATGAAGAAGGTTCTTATTACACTAAGATACACTTTCTCCCTTTCCCCAAGTAGGTCTGAGGGGCTCCATGCAGTATGGAAAAAGTGATCCACTCACTAAGCAGACCTTTGATCGCCAAGGGGTCGTAAAGGATACTATCACAAGCTTCTTGGTAAAACAGGGCGCCCTAACCTAATGGCTAATCCGTCTAATGCATATGCTTTTTGGGATATAAAAATTTTGGAAAATGGTTTAACTCTAATAATGACTTTTCACTAACTCATAAAAAATCTTCGAAACTTTTAAGTTTAAAAAGAAAGAAGAGATCCCCAACAAAGTCGCCACCGTGAGTGGACGACGTTCTACTCACGTGGTCGCTACAAGGCGTTGACCCCGTGAGATGGGGAGTGGGGTTTTCAAAATGTGCGTTATGGTTGTGGAATAAATTCCAAAGACTCAAGGCCTAAACCTCTAGCCCACGTTATACAGAGTTGCCACCTAGATAAGCTCTTATGGGAAATTCGATAAAGCCTAGATCCATTAAGCCTAAATGATACCGTAATATAGAGATTCAGGTCTGGATGAGTTACTTATTTCGTCATTATTTAAGTCATATTAGGCAAGTGGCTACCATATTGCAATGTCATGATATCTCGTTCTAAATCATTTTTCAAGTTATATTTTAGCATGCATACAAAAAGCAATAAATAAGTGAGGAAAGTAAATATGCCTAGTATAGGGGTAATTATTTACATATTTTGGGTTGGGGAATACAAATGGCCTAAAATACATGAGATCTAGGTAAATGAATACATCCATATCCTATTATACAAACAATTTAACAAATATATAATTTTTATTGAAATACAATACCTAAAGGAAAATAAACCATGATATACATCTAACCTATTCTACCTGCATACAAAAATGTTAGCACGAAATATTTTCACAACATAAACATGTGCCAATGCACTAAGTATGTTCGATTTAGATATTTAAAGGACCCATATGGTCCAATTAAAAAAAGTGCCAACAAATGATTTCTGTTAAAAAAATGATTCATTTTTATACAAATATGTTTCCCATTTTATTAATGAAAGTGCCGCATGCAAATTTGGTTGGGTCAGAATGGGGCATTTCTTTCGTGGGGGTTTCCTGGTTTTATCTTAATTATTAACAAATATATCAACGTAATAAGTGATTCTAGGCTCGTGAACATAATTATTATCCTTCGTATATATTCTTAGGAAATTCAAGTGCGGTAATAATCTTTATCTCGGTGAAGAGGAAATAGTTATTTAAATATTGATTTTCTCAGGATGTAAATAAAAGATTAATCCAACATATAATTATTCTACTGATCTCTATTTATCTAATGTAAATAAGTAATTTTCAGTTAATTAATCCCTCAGTAAATAATGAATAATCTTGCATTCTCGAAAAAGGGGTAACGCCGACATCAGCATTGCAATGTCAATGTCAGCAATACAACACCGACATAGACGTCGCAACACCAACATCAGTGTTACCTTATTTTTCCAAAATGTAGGTTGAAAAGTGCAAACATATAAAAATTCTTTCAAACAACATCAAATCATCAAATAAGCATGAAACACAAGACTTTTGTGATTCTAAACCTCAAGATTACCTAGATGAATCCCAGAAATCTCAAGTTCATACCATTCCTATGAACTTACTTCCTTCATTTTCAAGAAAACCTTACTTAACCTTAAGAATATACCCCAAACCAACCCAAAAACACATGAAATGCAAACTTCCTTTTTGAAAACCAAAGGAGCCTTTTTTCTTGCCTCTTATACATAAGTTTCTCCTTTTTTTATCTACATTTCAGCTCTCCTTTTGTAGGAGAGCTTCCTTCAATCTAAAACAAACCTCATGATGATTTACCATGTACTTTTACCATTTTTTACCACCCCAATCCAAGGAAGGAGGACCCTCTCCATCCACCCTACAGTGTTCAACATGCAGGTAAGGTCAACCAAGGGTATAAGGGCCCTAGAAGACAAATGGCTCCATTATTCCTGAAATTATGCAATTATATTATTCTCGAAATTCCAATGCCGATTTTGATGTTAGCAAGATCGGTATTGATGTTGAGTTTTGGGCTTTAGTTTGGCCCAAACTAGGCTTAGCCATTGTTGAGGTGGCAATGTCGGTGTCCCTATGGCAATGCTGACAACGACATTACCAATGCCAATGCTGATACTGGCATGTTGGTATGGGCATTGGGCTTGACTTGGGTCGAGCCAAAATTGGGCTAGCATCAAGGAGTTTGTATAAGGTTTGTAAGAAATAAGGAGCGCTTCTTTTGAGGATGTTCGAGATCCTCTCAAAGTGAAAGACTAGCAAAGGAAAATAAATTACAACTTCATCATCAAACTCGCGAGTGAGGATCAAAATCCCATGCTCACAATTCCTCTTGAAGAACATACTCTAGTTTGACATCTCCCCTTAGTACATGATCCCTTATGAAGTTGTGTCTAATGTTGACATGCTTCATCCTACCATGTTGAACTAGATTCTTAAATTAGTCAATTACTCTCTTGTTATCATACATAAATTTTAGAGGCATTTTGACTTTATACCATTATCCTCCAATTGCTTCTTAATCCATAGCAGTTGTGCTACACATTTTCCTGTCCATGTACTCACCTTCCATAGTACTTAGGGAAACATAAGTTTGCTTCTTGCTATACCATACAATAAGGCATTCTCTAAGGAAATTGCATCCTCCAATGGTGCTTTTCCAATCTAGTGTGTCTCTTCAGTAATCTGCATTTGTGTATCCTTTATGACTGAAACTGAGCTGTTGGGATACCACAGATCTGCATCAAGAGAACCTTGCAGGAATTATCTTAATAGTTGCTAACTGAGATTCTCTAGGGTAAACTTTATAACGCATGCAATAGCACAAAGAATATTGAATATCAGGCCTACTAGT
>CATIWQ010240215.1:0-12714 GCA_949673415.1 Euphorbia schlechtendalii
CTATACTTGTTCGTAGGGATAATCTATACCGATTTCTTCTACTCTAATCTATTTATACATTTATTTATTTGTTTACCATTACATCCCAACCAACCCAACAACAATAAAAATTATCTATTTTCATTTACCCCGTAGCTCTAGTCGATTTTTAGAACCTAATTCCTTCCCTATGGGATCGATATCTTTTAAAACTACATCGAAATTGTATACTTGCAGTGGTCACCATTTTTCTATTTGATAAGCAGTATTGACAACACATGTTTGTATTTTGAACTTTTATCTTATAAATAGAAAGGCGGGGAACAAGGTTTTTAGCACCGTTACCGAATATAAGCCCTCAAAATAAATAGACTCAAAACCTTGCTATCATTGTACATGAAAAACATATGCTTTAAAGAAAAAAATGAGAGAAAGTGGAATGGAGCATAAATGCAACCACTAAAAAAGGGGAGAGTGCTATGGAGCATAAAATGGAACCACTAAGAGCGTTTTAGCATCCTAGGTTACCTAAAAATGCCTTGAGATCAATCTTTCCCAAGTGTGCTCCCTTTGTCCTTTATACTTTATACCTATACTTGAGAGAAGGAAATATTCGAGTAAGCATATAACACTTACATAAAGATGCGATTCTGTTGACCATCCATTAAGAGCAAAGGTATGCAACTAGACTATATAAATTGCACATTACTAATTTGTGAGAAATTTCAAACTTTTACTAGAACTTTATGCAACATGGGAATGTGGTACTCACTATAATAGTCTTTCCCCAAATGAGGTACGAACTTGAGTTACTATTTTATACACTTCTGTTGGGTTTACCTTGAGGACAAGTGCGGGGGTGTGATAAGTTTATAATTACACTTATTAGCATGATATTTTCAATCATAAAACGATATGGTTTTGATTCATTTTATACTTCATATAAAAGATTTCACGTGGTATCTAGTTGTTTTTTATGCAAGTGTAGAAACTAGGTGAATCTTGAGAGTAAAATGATCAAAGATGGAATTCTATGTAAAAGGAGTGAAAAAGGTATAAAAAGATGCGTGGAACATAAGGAAATGGCTTAGGATTGAAGCTGACAAAGATTGGTAAAGTTGCAAGAAGAATTATGCAGAATAACACAATTCACGATCGTGACACCCATTCACGGTTGCAACTTGTCATAATTCATAAACAGAAAGTTTCCAACCATTATTCACGATTGTGACATATGATTTGCGATCACGACTTGTGACAGTTATTGGTTATCTCTTCTCAACTACCAACCGTTGGATAAAAATGATCAACCGCCATCAACCACCATCAACTACCAGACAAAAAGACACCTTTTAGAAGTTAACCAATCATGAAAAGGTGCCTTTCCATTATGGATAAGGATGAATCTTTGCATCCAATCACAATGAAGTGATGCAACCCTTCGCCAATGTACACGACTCTTCGTTTGGATAGACGCAACCCTTCATACTCTATAAATAGGGTTCAAATAACATCAATTTCATGCATGGTATGGCATATGGTAGAGAGCATAATAACTGATATGCGTGATACACATTAGGAAGTGAAAATTGTATAGATTTCGCTACGTTCAATGTTATAGTGAGAAAAATTTTTAAGTAATTCGATTCTTATTTCGATCACTAGATTTCTCCACCTATTCGAGCGATTGTTGTATGAGTGTAATTGCAAAGTACTTATCAATAAAATTTGTCATTCTTCAACATTCATTTGTTCGATATTCACAAAGAATAACATCCTAGCGAAGGTTCTGTACAAGTCGAGACCGAATTCAAAGTAGACGCAGGAATTGCAGGAATTGACACCTCCCATTAAAGAATGGATACGATTTGATCAACTTTAGCTTTCACTTGCATACCTTAAAACTTTACTTTGTTTTCTACTTATACTTTCTATTTGAAGTTTATGATATGTCTATGTGCCATAACGAGTATTTCGTCTTGCATCATTTATATTAATTAAGTTATACACTTTCGATTTAACTTTAAAAGTTGTTTCGAGGTTAACAAGATTGTGTATAATCACTGGATCTGTGATTATAACTCTGTTTAGTGAGCCAACATTTTTGGAGTGGGAACTTGCTAAATATGGCTATGTGAGAGCGACCCGTACTAAGCATATTAATATTGTTATCTAGGTTCTTATAAGTGTCATAATTCGTTTACCCTAGATCTAGAAAAGTCATTTCATGTGTTGCTCAGCGGTGAATTATTGGATATTTGGGCATCTAGAACCATGTTTGTTGAAGTTATCTAGTGTATGAAATCTTCTTGATGATTTTGCATGATTTTCTCTACTATACTTGTTCTTAGGGAATATCTATATAGTTTACATCTTCTCTATTCTGTTCATGCATCTATCTATTCATTAGTCTATCATCCAATCCATCCAATCCAACAAATTATCTTATTTCTTTTGTTTCGTAACTCTAGTTGGTCCTTAGAATCGAATTCCTTCCCTGTGGGATCGATATCTTTTAAAACTACATCAAAACTATATACTTGCAGTGGTCACCATTTTTCTATTCGATAAGCATTATTGACAACTCCTATTCGCATTTTGAACTTTTATCTTATCAGTAGAAAAGTAGGGAACAAGGTTTTTGGCATCATCACAAAATATAAACCCATCTAAATTAGTATAGTCAAAACCTTGCGATCAGGCATACTGTGTTTAAAGCACCTGTGATAGCTGATGCTCACCTTTGGACCGTTGGTTAATCAATAAACAAGAGACAATCATTCAACACCAAAAAGAAATGATCGCGCACTTGAAGTAACAAACCGAGCATCAGGGTCAAGTGGTTGCGCTTCTCCAGCAGCTGGTACTTTCGCAATAGCTTACATAGGCTACCCCCCTCACCACGTTCTATTGATTCTTAGCTTTGCCTTCATTTTTTAATTCTTCATTATTCTATTTTCTCATAAATGAGGGCATTTCTGCCTTTTAGTGTGGGGGAGGGATTTTATTTCTTTTTGTAACATGTCTGCTGCCCTGTTTTCAAGCAAATTGAAAAAAGAAAAATTTTGAATTTGGTTTTCAATTTAGAATCAAAGACATGATGAGATTTAGGGAAAAGAATACCAAAGATAGATAAAAATGAACTAGTACCCGAATTTGATTTGCATAACCAATTTTTTTGCATTGAGAGCCGATTTAAGAAATATGTATCCCAATCAATTACATTCTGGAAGTCACCTAGTAAAGTCTCGGTTTTCTTCTTAAATTATTAAATGATTCAAAATGTATTTCCTTTCATACATATGTGAATTTGGTTGTTTTATTTTCCGCTTTGAGTCTAGAAGAAATAGCATTGCTCGGCTAACAACCGGGTGATGACTCTTTCATAGGTTTTATTTTTATTTTAGAAGGAAGATCATCATTCGGCTAGCAACCGAGTGATGACTTTCCCATAGGATGGCTAGAAGAAAATGCCGTACTCTGCTAGCAATCGGACATCGTCTCTTCCATATGTTTTCTATTTTCGCAATTAAAGAAGCAAAATGAAAAAAATGGAAATATGAAAAAGAAAAAATGAAAATGAAGAAAAAAAATATGTGTCTAGGGATCCCACTGAATGAAACATACAGTAAGGTTGGAATCATTTTATCTTTTAATTTTTGAAAAAGATTGAATTCTAAGCTAGGTGAAATACTTTTTGAGAAAATTAATTGATTGGGTGTTTAAAGCTTAAAAATGAATTCTATCAATTTTTTTTTTTGGTGAAAGAAGTCACATCTTGGGAAAGTGAATGAAATCTTTATTTGGTTTAAATTCGTTTCTTTTCTGATCTTTGATGTTTGTTTGAGGACAAGCAAAAGGCAAGAGTGGGGAGGTTTAATAACTCACAAATGCAGCATGTTATGTTGTCAATTGTCCTATCTATCAGAATAGTCTGTTGATTTTGTGGTTAAATTGTGCATATTTAGGTGCAGGGCGATTCTATGAAGAAATCTCAAGGAAATGGAGTTAGCCTGGAGTCAAGGTTAACACTGGAGTCAAAGGGTAGTAGCTGTTTGATGTTAGCCTGAAGTCAAGGTTAAGAGGCTGCGAATAGAGGCAAATCTGGAATTAATCGATCAACTAGATTCCTATCTGAGTAAGACTTACTACTTAATTAGAGACCTCCTATTTTGTCATTTTATTATTTATTCTCTTTTTATTAGATAATTTAGGAATTTAAACCAAGGGATTTTAATGTTATGATTTAGTTAAACTCTTTGCCTAATTAGGAGAATAGATTTTCTCTCCTATTAAAAGACTGATATCTTAGTAGAAGAGGTATCTCGTTTTTAGCTAAGTTGCAAACAGCAACGTTTTGATTTTGATTGTTTTACTTTTCATTCATTTTGAATATCAATTTTAGATTTTAATCAAACTATGCGTAACTAAGCTAACCATTCTTACGACTACGGAAATTACTTGAAGCTATTATCGAATGTGAGGCTTATTCCTATTTGTATTTTTGAATTTTAGTTTTCGAATCCAAATCAGTAATATTTCTATTGTTCAAACTTTGATTTCATCAATTCGACCGGTTGTTTTTTATCGAAGGAATGAACATATTGTTATTTTATTGCATTTATGCTATCATGATGCAATAGAAGTTTGTAACGAACGAATTCTTCCAAGGATTCGTGGTTATATTTAAATTAAATCTTTTCTTTATACTAACGTAAAGTCTCGAATTAAAGTTGGTTCTTACACGTAAAGCCTTTTTGAAATTACACCTTGTCAACTATCTGCAAGTGCGTTTCAAAATTGAGAGTAAATGATTTAGCTATCTATTGTCATTCTCATATTTGGAAAAAGATTTGATTAATCGTGCTATCATGATTAAACTGGCTGACTGATTAATTCAAGAAATTATCTTTTTGTGTCTGTGATCGATTGATATAAAGATGAAAGTATTCATTGATCGGAAGATTCTCTCCAATTGAATTTTCACTCCTTTCAATTTTAAATTTACCAATTTATTAACTATCAATTTCTAAATCCAACTTCAAAACCCCAGTTTTTATTTTTCGTTGGAATTTACTAGTTATTTAATCGAATAAGATTGATTTCATAAGTCCCTGAGAAGATGATCCCACTTATCACTATCGCAAATATACATTGTTTAATGGAACGGGTTTTATTTTATTTTTTACGGATTCGACACACGTCAATAACTAAATGAGAAACAAGAAAAAAATATCAACAAGAACGGAAATCGGACACTATAATTAACTTTCAAAGAGGAACATGAACATGTAATCAAGAATCTAAAAACCGTGTGGTAAGCCTATGAACATATAACTTTCCTCAGAGCAAGTCCAACCATTTTCCCATTTTCAATTCTCCAAATTCCATTTTGCAGGACTACAGTGTTTTTACTCCAACCATCTTCCCCATTTCAGATTCTCATAAAGTAATATTATTTTATCATTATTATATTAATTCTTTACATCAAATCTATTCCCAATAACCAAAAAAGTACAAAACAAATTAAAATAAAATAAAATAAAAATATATATTAATATAATAATCATTCTCCATTATAGGTTCCTCATATACGAGGAACTCCATTTGGGGGATATACCATATGAGGAATGGTTAAACTTTACCATTCCCCATATTCATTTTCTAGTTTGGAGAATTCTCCAAAATGGGGAACCATTGGACTTGCTCCTAGAGCCCAAAAAAATTGGAGCCTTAATGCACTAAATCGGCCTTGTTGAGCGTAATGGTTTGATGATGGATCCAAATTTAATTATTATAGTGAAATATTATAAAAAATGAAGCTATTTTTTTATTTGTCATATTTTCTCATAAAATTTAGGTTCTACAAATCTTTAATTTTGAAAAACTCAATAATACGAATCTTTTTCTATCTTTTACATGAAAATGAGAAACATTTTTTCTTTTTACCTTTTTTTCAAATTGACTTTGTCAACCCTTATAACGACATTCATTTTCTTATTTTTTGAATTTTGCAACTTCAAACGTCTATATCTCACAAACCGTTGATTTTTTCGAATCGAAGCTTTGAAATGTTTTGTTCGTCTTAATTTTATCTTTAAAATGTAATACACTTTGATTTTTTCGAAAACTAAAATAATGTTTCGTAATCTTATACATTGTATAATTATGGTATAGTGCCATTTTTTACTGTTTTTTCATGAAGGCGTTACACATGGTATAAAGTTTTATAATTAATTTATATAGATATTTTTTTCTCTTTTATGCTTGTAACAGTACTGATTTCCCCATAAAATCATGGTATAAATGATAAGTGTGTAATTACACTTATTATCACATTAATTTCATACATTAAACACTATAATTTTAGTCATTTTTATACTTCATATAAAAGATTTCACGTGGTATGTAGTTGTTTTTTATGCAAATGCAGATACTAGGTAAATCTTGGGAGTAAAATGATCAAAAGTGGAACTCTATGAAAAAAAAGTGAAAAATGTGCAAAAAGATGTGTAGAACTCAAAGATTTGTCTTAGGATCGAAGTTGTCGAAGATCGGTGGAGTTACAAGAAGAATTTTGACTAAAACTCAATTCACGGTCGCAATAATCATTCACGGTTGTGACTTGTTTACTTCAGAAATAGAAGATTACGAATCAAAGATTCACGGTCATGACATGTATGTCGCAGTCGTGACATGGATGGTTTTCTGGTATTATCTTTTTAACTAACAGCCGCCAGATAAGCATGATCAACCGCCATCAACCACCATCAACTACCAACGAACACCTATCAGGAGTTAACCAATCATGAATAGGTACTTATCCATTGTGGATTATATCAATGTTTCTCAACCAATCATAATGAAGAGATGCAATCTTTCACCAATGGACACAACCCTTCGTTTGGATAGACGCAGCCCTTCAAACTCTATAAATAGGGTTCCAATCCTCTTCAATTTAGTGCATTCAAGAAGTGCAGTGGATTAGTGTGGCATAGTATATGAAAAGTGAGAGAGAGATATAGTGTGTGTGTAGATAGAGTCGCTACATTCTTAAGTGTTAGAGAGAAAATGTTTAAGTGATTCGAATCCTTGTTTCGATCACTAGATTTCTCTATATTCTCGAGCGATTATTGTATAAGTGTACTTGCAAATCACTTATCAATAAACATTTTCGTTCTTCAATATTCATTTGTTCGATATTCACAAAGAATAGCATCTTAGAAAAGGTTCTGTAAGGGCCGAGACCGAATTCAAAGTAGACCTAGGAATTGCGGGAATTGATGACTCCCATTAAAGAGTGGATACGGTTTGATCAACTTTAGCTTTCACTTGCATACCTTCCAACTTTGCTTTGCATCTACTTATACTTTCTATTTCGAAGTTTATGATATGTCTATGTGTCATAATGCGTATTTCGTGCTAAGTCTTTTATGTTAATCAAGTTATATGCGTTGGCGTTAATTTTAAGAGTAGTTTCAAGGTTAACAATATCGCGTATAATCACTAGATCTGTGATATAACACTGTTTAGTGAGCCAACATTTTTGGAATGGTAACTTGCTAAATGTGGCTACGTGAGAGCGACCGTACTAAGCATAGTATAGATGTTGTCTAGGTTTTCATAATTGTCTTAATTCATTTGCGCTTGGTTTAGAAAAGTCATTTCACGTGTTGCTCTGCGATGAATCATTGAACATCTGAGTGTTTTGAACCGAGTCTGTTAGATTAGTCTAGTGCGTCATAACATATTTGTTAATCTTGCATGTTTTCTCTGCTATACTTGTTCGTAGTGAAAATCTATGTATTCAGAGTCTCTCATCTATCACATCTATATTTACTCAACTTTTCATTCTAATCTTCCTATCAAAAATCTTAATTCTATTTTTATTTTCTTATTTTAACTTTCTTGTATTTATCTTTAGACCTGGTTCCTTCCCTGTTGGTTTGATATCTTTTAAAACTACATCGCAACTGTATACCTGCAGTTATCATCATTTTTCTATTTGATAAGAGGTATTGACAACACCTACATTTTTCGTGAACAAGTTTTTGGCACAATTATTTGACGATTAGCCTTACAAAACATGTGTAGCCAAGTCTCACGAACAAGTTCTTGGAACCATTAGTTATTAAACTTATCAGTGGAAAAGTGGCGAACAAGAGGTACCTCTATATCCTACCCCCCTTTCTTCTGTAAATCCTCAACCAACTTCTTCTGTAAATACCTTCTTCTATAAATTCTCCTCCTTTGAATACTATAAATTTCTCTGTCATTATACCTTCCTCTCTTGTTAATAATCAAAATTCCCCAGTAAATATCCCATCTTCTCCCACCAAAAGTCATGATTCTTTCTCTCCCCATTCTTCTGTAGTAAATAATACTCCAACTTCTCCTTCTTCTCTTCTCCAAATACAAACACAAACCCAAAAACAAACCCAAACACATACTCATACTTGTATAGATATTGTACCTTCTCCTACTAAAACCAAAACCCTACCTATTGCTTCTTCAACTATAAAAAATCCTAAACCTACCCTTTCTTCAAACCCATCCTCTACCCCTCTACCTCTGGTTAGGGAAGTTCCTAATGCTGAGAACTCCGCTTAGTAAGGAAATACAAGTGGTCAGAATATTAAGGCAAATTTTATAACCCGTGAAGTATCTGAACCCAACAGAGAGCCAGTCCAAGAGAACATGACTAATGTGTCTATCTTATCACAGATTAGGGAGTTAGCAAGGAAGAAATTCCCAGCTCTCTAAATTGTTGCTGAGTTAGATGGAGCCGTAAGCAACATGTTACTAACTCAGGAATTGATGAGCATGTCTTCCAAACCCAAGGTAAAATTGTTTGAGTTCGAAGAGCACACAAGCTTGTCTACTGAATCCATCTACTTTGAGGAGTTTGAAAAGATTCAAGGCAGTTTATTTCTCATTCGAAATCATTTGGGAAAAGAGAGTGCCAAGAGTTTGGTTGAAAAGATGGCTTTGATCCTTACTGGATTATTGGAGTCTACAGCCCAGATTGGGGCAGCAATCTCGTTTATCCCCACGTCTACTGCATTAGCTAATGCTGTTGTATGAAAGATAAAGGGTAGCTTGGATGCTATTACTAAGCAGCTAAATTCCTTGAGTTCCAACATGGAAACTCAAGTGATACAGCTCCATAAGCTCGGTGAGGAACAAATCAAGATAAAGAGGAGAATCGATCCTAACTTTGACATTGTGCTCAAAGAGGTAGAGACTACCAAGGACGTCGGCCACACCATCGCTAAGTTGTTGGAGACCTAGTCTCGATTCTTGATGACTCGTGATGACAAGCAGGATAAAGCGTTGAAGCTGCTAACTGAGATCTGGAACAAAATGGATAAGAAACCTGTGGTGAACCTTGACTCTCTTCATTCCAATATTAATATCATCAGTAGAGACATCAACAAACACACAGACTCCAAGATCTCATCATCTCAGAAGTTCTTGATCACTGCAATGGGAAAAATCTTCCCTGAGATGCCAGCGCCAATTATTCCTCCTACTGAATCTCGTTGCCTAGAAATCGATATGACTATTCACGCTAAGCTGAATGTCGTTAAGATCAAGGTAGAAGACTTGCAGAAGAATGTGGGAACTTTGGTGATAATTGGGGAGCTGGAAGCCAAAAATATAGACTTCACCGCAAGGTTTTTATCTTCAATATGCCCCAAGATCGTTGATATGGAGGCCAAGATGAAGGTAGCATTATCGATAACAGATTTCCGATCTTTGCTTTAATGTTTCCAACAGTTTATGTGCTAAGGTTTTGATCAGATTGTGCACCTTTCCAGATGTCATCACCTTCTACTCTTTGAGCTTAATGATTAAGAGCTCCTCACTTCGAAAGGCAAGAAGCAGTTGGAGGAAGAGATCTCTCTGCAAATCATTAGACATCAAGAGTACTTCCAAGCTGCCCTAGACTCCTTCAATACCTGTTTAGAGAAAATTGTTCAAGGATAGATATCAATGGGGGAGAAGGTAGATGAAGAAGCCTACAAGATGGAAAATGCAGATAAACTTCCAAGGTGACCACAATATCCACCGTACACTCCGCATCATCAATTACCTCATCATCATCAACAATAAGAAAAGCCAAATTAGAATCAAGACAAGATTAGATCTTCCTCATCAAAGTTTAAGAAATAGTGCCATGATCCTAGATTAGAAGATAGACTTGTAATAGCTCTTAGATTTGTAATCTTAGTCCGAGACATTGATTATGTACTGATTAAATAATTTTGATTAATAAAAATTACAAGTTCTACCTCAACTTAAGATCTTCTTAACTTTAAATATTTTATGTTGTCTGTATGTTTCTACTATGAGCTGATAATATGATGCAGAAACTCATACAAGAGACCAACCTTAAAGAAAAGCTGAAGTAAGACAAAGTCCCAAAATGAAGAAAAATCCTCTAAGTATGGGGGAGCTAAGCTGCTTGAAGAAGACTCACTGAGTATGGGGGAGTTCAAGCTGGCTAAGGGAAGTCACTCAGCATAAGAGAGTCTTACATCACTTTCCAGGTATTCTTGATATCTTTAAACTATTTTATTCAATTAACTTCTTCTACTACATATTTTGCTATCTGTCCAAAATGGGGGAGATAGTTGATCCCAAGTTAATAGTACTTCATAGTACTTAAACGTTTTGGAAATAGCAAACTATCTAGGATAGTGAGATTTTGTTTAAGGAAAAACAACTCAATCTGTTGAGTCATTAGTTAAATTATATCTTAGAGTAGGAAAAGCTGAGTATATGCTGAATTTAGAAATATATCAACTCAGTTGTGCTGAGTTAGCTTTTATTACTTTAAAGATATATTAATTTGACACTTAGAGAAATAAATTACACTTGTGCTGTTAACGTGTTATGTGAGAAACGAAATATTCTTTAGATGATTTTCAGGTTAAAAAGCGCCGAATTAAAGAAGATTTGCAGTGGTCCTCATAAGACAAAAGGTATCAGTACATAATGTTGGAGATTCCTCACTAAAGTCCAAGGCAAAAGGAATTCTTTGTCATGCGCTGTTTCTCAATGTCTCTGCGCGACTTTGCAAGTGTTAACAATGATAACCAATTTCAAGATTCTACGATTGCATTTCGTGTGCCTCTCTAATAGATTGATTTGCTTGAAAACAAATGAGATTTTGTCAACAAAATTTTATCGCGCCTCTATGTTTTATTTCTAACTCTAAACATCCTGGAATCTGTCTCCAACGGGAAGATTCGAAAGATATGAAGAGAAGAGAAATTGAAGATTTGCAAGGATGAAAAGTTTGCAACGGTTACTTCACAAAGCTTCAAGTATAAATAGAAGACTTAAGCAAATGTTCAAACTTGGTGAATCACCTCAAATTTATTTTAAGAGATGAAACTCTTCTCAAATTCTCCCAACTTCAAGAAATTCCAAATTCAAGCAATCAGCAAACATCCATTGTCATAATCTGTTTGTAATAGAGAGAATCCTCTTAGATTTAACACTGTAAGGATTCAACAGCTTATAAGTTGAATTCAATTCATAATATTTTTATACAAATCTGAGTGTCATTTTGGGAAGGGTACCCAAACTAAGTTGAGTGGTAGTTAGGAAGAAATGTACTTTCTGTAAAAGTGTCTACCCATTGTAAAGGCTTTTCCACCTAAGTAAGGAATGAACACTAGTGGATTTAAGGTCAGAGAAGGAATCCAGGGACTGGAGGTATGCTCGGGGCTGAACTAGGATAAAACCATGTGTTGAAGATCTAACTTTCACATTAACTTTTATCATGCTCAACTCATTCATATTTCTTTCTGTACTTATCGCTTTTTCTTGAAATACCAATCCGTGCTGAGTAGAGTACTCAACAAGCAATTGAAGATAAACTATCCAGCGAACCTGAGCAGTTTATAAGTTTGTAGACCCGCTCAACACAACATCACTCAGCACACATCTAAAAAATAAACTTGGTTTAAATATTTTTATAAATGCAAAGAGTAACCAAGAAACGCATTCATCCCCCCACCGCTTTGCGGTTGTTTATAAGATGTCTAAGAACCAACAACTTCCTACTTAGATTTTGTGATACAAGAGGTAGGGTCTATTATTCGCCACTTTTCTACTGATAAGTTTAATAGTTTCTTCACAAGATTCGGCTATATATCAATGGTGCTAAAAACTTGTTCACGAAAAATATAGGTGTTGTCAGTACCTCTTATCAAATAGAAAAATGATGATAACTGCAAGTATACAGTTGCGATGTAGTTTTAAAATATATAGATCCCACAGGGAAGGGCTAGTTCTAAAGATCAGCAAGGAAGATAAAATAAGGAAATTAAAATATAATAAAGTAAAGTTTTAGGAAAGAAGGGTTAGAATGAAAAATGAGTAAATATCACTATTTTAAAAATCCCCGCCTAGATCCGCCTAGGCCCCTCCTAAACGCCTAAACCCCACTGACTAGCGCCTAAGTCCGTCTAGGCCCCAATTAATCCCCGCCTAGGCCTCGATTCACCTTCGGCCGCCCGACTAGCGCCTAGCGCTTTTTAAAACACTGGTAAATATAGGTATGAAAGATTAGAGAACCTAAATATATAGATTTTCCCTATGAAATAAGGATAGCAGAGAAAGAATGCAAGTTCAACAAAGTTGTTACGATTCACTAAACTAATCTAACAGACTCGGTTCTAAATACTCAGATGTTCAATTATTCACCACAGAGCAACACAT
>CATIWQ010240222.1:0-14822 GCA_949673415.1 Euphorbia schlechtendalii
TGGAGGTAATGGTGGTGTGCAGGTGAAGGTGGTGCTGGCAGGGTGGAGATGTGGTGGTGGCGGCAGGGGGTGGAGGAGGTAGTGTGGTGGTGGTGGCAGGGGTTGGAGGAGGTGGTGGTGGTGATTGTGGTATTAGAGGGATGGAGGAAATGGTGGATGTGTTAGTGTGAGTGGAAGAAGTGATAGTGGTAATAATCGAGTAGGTGAGATAGAAAAGTAAAGGAAAATGTTTTCCCATCTTTTTTATGGGAAAACATTTTCTTTAATTTACATTATATTTTCATGTTGATTTGCACAATATTTTCCGTTGACTTATTTTTCATGTCAAACAAATGGTGGAAAATCCGAAAAATATTTTCCTACAATATTTTCCTGCAAACAAAGATGACCTTAATTGTATGTTATTTTCAAAAAAAGGTTAATTTTAAATACTTTACTTAAATTAAATACAAAAATAAATTAGTACTTTCATATTCTTAATTAATTGATTTATTAATAAATGCGAAATGTGTATTACAAGTAAAATAATTGGAGAAGAGAGCATCATAAAAGGATTATTGGTTTTGCCAATGTGAGTTTGATTAATTATATAGTGCACCACTTAATACAGCACACTTTATATTTGCAGTAATTTTTTATAAGTATTCGTATTAGTTTTAGTAAAGTATTTTGCCGTACAATTGCACCCCCAATGTTAAAAAGTGAGTACAGAAGTATTGTATTAATAATTTGACCAACAACCTGATTGAGTAATTTATTTCTGGTTTAAATTCCGTGCGAGCCAAATGTATAAATAAATAAGTACAAATAATAATAATCATGTTACATATACGTTATATAAATAAAATTTTTTTATAAACATGAAATATTCAAAATTTCGAATCGATTTCAACAAGATATGAGCAAGTGTTTGATTACAGTACAACAACCTCGATCTTATTAAAATATAATTTTAGTTACCATTAAACTTGAAATAGAATAATCAAAGGATATAAGTTTTTAGAATTAATTTTGCAAATTAAAATTATATAAACAATGTATATCTTGATATTTTTATGAGGTAAGGGTGCGTGGGGGGGTGTTTGGTTTTATTGCATTGAATTTGCTGACCTAAACAATGATGAAATTGAAAGGGTATTTTAGCTGGTTTGTTTGCTGAATATATATTTCATTTTTCTCATGATTTCAACTTTAACTTATAAACACGAAATATACAAAAAAGAATCAATTGAAAATTTGTCCCTTTTTTAAAGTTGACAAGGTGGAATTAAGAAGAAAAATGAGAACAATTAAGTTGGATTAATTTGGAGGCGACAGTTTACTTTGAATTGGAGGTAAGTTGATTCGTTTACTTTACGTGGAATTACTTTAAACAGAATTAGTCCACAAAGCTGAACGTATATAAAAAAAAGGAAATACAAATATGATTATTTGAAAAACTTGTTCAGAGACCCGAGTGTGGAGGTCAATTAGGCAGCCGCCTAGAATCTCAAAAATTAAAAGGCTTAAATAATTTATATACATTTACATTTAACCACTGACTAGTTGATTATTGTTGTTAAACATTACATTTTCATTGATTTAAAATCTCATAATATACAATTTGGATTAGGATCTCATAATTATTAAGATTGGCTTTGAACTTGACAACAACTAATTGATTAACATAAACTATTTGAAATTTATATTATAGCTCGGCACTTATTGATGTTGTCGACGTGGATTGCATTACTCTAACTATCTGGATCATTTACTTCTTATTAAACAATATATTCTAATTGTTCAAATTTTATTAATTCTTTTCAAAATACATGTTTCAAACTTGAAAGAAGAATATGTCATTGTAGCTTTGATATATGGTGAATTTCCATTAATGAATGAAAATACTAGAAAACATAAGTGATTAACGAGGAAACTAATCAATAAGGCTATATAATGCCACAAATTTTGACTACAAAATCATGAACCTGTGCAGGAGGCTTCTTGCATTGCATGCCAAATCCGGCGGAAACTTCCATCTTTATAGTTGAAAGTACATTTTGAATTCCTATATTTCTTCTTTTATAAGGCTTAAAATTAACTGTATCATATGGGAATTGATTAATTAAGCATTTGCATTATTCTCTCTGCAGGTGTTTGCCAATTCACACTTACCTAAAACAAAACATGTATATATGATTATATTCTAGAACTTTGTCAAGCTTATCAGTCTGAATTTCTTTTTCAAAAAATATTGTTAGGAATTTTAAACGTGTTTGTCAGATAAATTTAAAATTAACATTTTTCAAATACATTTTCACAGCTTATATGGAACATTCCATTGAGCTTTTTTTTTTTTGTTAACTTCATTTTTTAATGAATTTACATTAAATGGAAAGAAAAAAACTCAACCCACCTCGGATGTATCTCAAATCTGAACCTTTAGTGATCATAACTTCAACCTTAACCACTAGATCAAGATCTCAATTACTTTTCCTGTTACTTTTATTGGTTTAAAAAAAAAGAAAAAGAACCATTCAAAATTTAAACAAAAAAACTCTATGCGTTAAATTGAGAAATAAATAGACAAAAATTGAATGGTTATTAGGGAATCAAATCCTCTATTCTTATTTCTTTGTCCTTTTTCACGTTTCTCATTAAAAAAATCTATCAGATTTTATTTTTAATGAGTTTATAATTTAGAAAACAAAAAAGAAAAATTTAAAATCTAATAGAACATAATTTAAAACTTGTCAAATTTTAAATGAGACGTGAAAATGAATGGAAAAATGTGAAAACAGATTTTTTCCCGCAAGAAAAAGAATTCAGCAGTTCTTAAAAAAATCTGAAGGCCATCTATAAGCTTACGTGTCATCAGCCCATTAATTCCACTCCACGGTATCCTATATCCTACTTCCAAATTCTACCTTTTAATTTTAGGGAAATATAAGTAAATATCCTATTTTCTCATAATATTTTTCTTTTTATAATATAGGAGTAATAATATTACTTTCCTCTATTTTTTTAATTTTGCTTTTTCATTTTACCATGTGCACGCGATCATTGTTCCATCCTCCTCATCTTCCTTCTTTTTCAGATTTTTTTATTCTCTTTCTTCTTCTTCTTCTTCTTCTTCTTCTTCTTCTTCTCCGAATCAAGATATTAGGGAATCTCAATCTTATCGAAATTGCGTTCGGTTTGTGCATGATCATCCCATTCCAATTTTGATCTGGATTGCAATCTTAGTGAATAGCAATCTCATCGAATCGCGATATGTTGCTGCATTCTCTTTCCTTTCGATTTCTTCATCAAACAATTTGTTGCTACGTATTTGTTGATTCTCGCGTTGCTCTTCGTTTTCTGGAAAGTTTTCCGATTAGGTCAGAAGTGTGACACTTACTTTCCTTCTAATTCTCATTTTTTTCTTTTTCTTCATCAGCTAATTGAGAATAGAGAGCTTTGATTTGATTTTGTTGTATATTGGGATTTGATGTGAATGCATCACTTTATTGCTCTATTTAGGTTAAGTCTTCTGCGTTTCGTCTATCTTGTTTTCTTCGTTATAGTTAACAGTTCAATTATGTTTTGTTGCTTAAACTTATTCTTCTTGAAACGAAGGTAATTATTCATTTTTCTTTGTTGTACTCTTGTAGTAAGGATGGCAAAATGAGTTTATTTTTTAATTAAAGATTTAACATATGATATTCTTGCTACTTTAGCTTTCTAGAATGTTGGAAACTTGTAATCTGTTTGAAGTTTTGGAGGCAATTATAGTGTTTGTACTCTCTCTTTGTGTATGTTGTGTGTTTTCTTTACTGATTGTGTTGTTAAAGTATTTTAATTGTTAATATTTTGTAAATGAGTCACCTGTATTAAGGTTGAGTTTCTAAGTGTGATTCTTGTTCATGTTGACTTGTACTGATATTGAATTTTTTTAATGTGATAGTATTCAAATTATAGTTCGTTTTTCCTTGATGTACTGTTGATTTTATCTGGATTTTGGTAGTTTGTTTGAGTTTTTTTTCTGAATACCATTGCAATTTCTTAACTTTCTTAACTGCTACACCATTTGGATTTTAGGGATATTATCTTCATTGTCTACATTGTTTTTAGTTTCCTTTGGTATTTCATTTCTAGCTGTATATTTTCTTTTTTTGGAGTTATGTTACCATGTTGTATGTTGCTCTACTTCAATAATTGATTGTTGTAGCACAAAAAAGTCCATCCTTAGATTCAATTTAGTCATAGCCTGGGTATTCTGCTTTAGTTATTATAATATTCATTGGATGGAATTAAGTATTTTATTGTTGAAATTTTTTTTCAATTTTCTCTGTTTTTCTTGTGATTTTGTTCCGATCTGTTTTTTTACTGTGATTTGTTTTATTCACTGCCCTTTTTTCTTCTTATTTGTGTAGATCGCAATTTGTGCTTTTCAGATTTATTCAATTTGTTCCAGTTTTCCGATGAGTTTAGTTTCAGTTTTAATGCGATTTCATGATTTGTTTCAGTTTTTATTCCTTTTCTGATGAGTTTAGTTTTCCTCCTGTGAGTTTCGGTTTGAACGATGTTTTGTTTCCTGTATTTTTACTCAGCCTTTTTTGTGTAAGATGCTTACTATTTTGGTGCATTATGATGGAATTCGGACATATGATTTCAAGTTTCTCACGTATGAAGATCGTGGTGTAATTGTTGATAATTTTGTTAGTTTTTATGTCTTTTTCGACTTCCATTAGAATTCAGTTTCACATCATGTTATTATACCTGGTATAATGACTATTATACCTGGTATAATACTTATTATACCAGGTATAATAAACATTATAACTAGTACAATGAGTAATATAAAAACGTATACACATAATTGGAGATAAAGAAAGTATTAAGATTAAGTTTCAAGTTTCGCATTTGAATAGTATATGGTCATTATATACAACGGGTGTCATATTTCACATTAGAATCCAATTTTCAGATCATGCAATTATACCTGGAATAATGCAAACTAATTTTATCAAAAAATAGTTGAAAAATAAAAAAAGTATTAAGATCAGCTTCAAATATCGCATTTGAATAGATTTATAGTCATTATACCAGGTATAATGACTATTATACCCCGTAAATAGTCAACAAAACAAAGAATATCAGAGAAACATTCAAATCATTGAAGATACTGAGATTTTTAAAATCTGGTTTCAAATTTTATATTCGAACAATGTAATGAACATTGTACCAGGTATAATGTCTGTTATACCAGATATAATGTCTGTTATACCTGGTATAATAATTGTTATACCTGGTATAATAAATATTATACCCGAAATTGGTGGTTAATTTTATATTCACGTATTTTGAAAAATTAAAATTTAAATTCACGTTTTTTGAAAAATCAAAATTTGAAATGTGAGATTTGTAAAATTACACCATGGCATGACTTAAAATTATTTTGACTTTTTTAGGTATTTCCATGAAACCCCTTAATTTTAACAGGAATATGAACATATTTGTTTCAAGAAATGTTGGACAAATCTTACTTCCAAATTCTAACCTTATAAGTTCAACATGAAACCTGTGAGGCTGTTGTGCATCTGCCATCTACTTTTGTATGTGGCCAATTTTCATCTACCCCTAGGTCACACACATTCTGTCTTTCACCCAATTCTATCTGATATAGGTCAAAAATAAAAATGTAATGCGCCAATAAATTTTACTTCATGTTCTACAATGCAAATATTAATTATTTTGGTGTCAAGACTAATTCAAATTATCAATTTATTTGTGATCAATGTACTGAGATTAAATTCATGACTGCTAGATTTTTTAGATTCAAATTACAATTGGAGTAGGTGAAAATTTTACTTTTTATTTAATTTCAATGTAAACACAATTACATATTTTTTTTATGAAAAAAATTATTTGTCTAATATATTTTATTTTATAAATTTAATGTCCAATCTATCCAATTAAAATATATTAATTGTTTATATATAGACATAATATATTAAGAGGTGTCTCAAGTCGTCACAAAAAGCCTGTTATTTTTTTGAACTTTCAAAGTGACTCCGTAGCTATATCAACTTTAAAAAAGTTAACCACTTTACTCCTTGAACATGACGTGTCAACTTTTGGTTGGTTTAAATTTTCAAGGATGTCATTTTATTTTTATTGTCGATCTCTAATTAGAAGCTGACACGTGATGTTTAGGGAGCAAATTGATACACTTTTGAAAGTTGAGATAACTACGGGTCAATTTAAAAATTCAGGGGGATATCGAGTTTTTTTTATCACTACTTGGGGAACCCCCAATGCATTAGGCCTTGTATATATATTGATTATTAGGTGAGATGAATTTAAACAATAAAAGAAAATTCCTAATTTGTGATCATCAGGGGAATGTAGTTGATGAAAAACCATCATTGATTGATTTTTTTTGTTTAAATAAACAAATCAATTGTTATGATTTTTTTAATAAATATGTAATTTTGAAAAGGTCAGAATTGTTATTAGTTGACAAAGGCTTTGCTCTAGTGCTGGTGGTGTCATATTTTCCTTTAATTTCCGTGATCTTTTATTATGCTTCTTCTTGTACATATCCTAAAATTATTCATTTTCTATAGTCTCACCTCTCCTTTCAGAATAGAACAACATCATAATCCTATTTCAATTTTAAAAACGAGGAAATGTTTTTTTTTTTATTTTTCTAATGAACTTCAAGAGGCTTAATTTTCGCATTCTAATTAAGATAACAAATTCAAGGTTCTACAAAACAGCAAACGAAATATTAATTTAATAATATTAAGCACTTGATTTAGTGTTACTTGGTGGGTGAAATTCCTAGTTTTTGTTGGATGTTCAAGAGAACGTCATTAGAATTCAAATAGACCTTGTTGTAAGAGGTTGCTACAACTTTTGAAATCTCTCTTGCGGCTTCGATTCTTCTCAGTTCAAGAAAAGAACTATTGTTGGCTACAGCTTTGCCAATCAATTCAGCACTCTTTGCTTCACCCTAATCACATGTTAACTCAATTATCATATCTATCACAAAAAGTAAAAATAATAATAAACAATATCCAACTTTTTTTTTGGATTTGTGAAAAAGTAAGTACCTGGGCCCTGAGAATAGCTCCTTTTTTATCTTGCTCAGCTTTCTCAACGATGTATTGAGCCCTCTCAGCCTCTTGTGCAGCAATTTGCTTAGCCTCAATTGCAGCGGTGAACTTGTCCCCAAAACCCAGTGATGTAATTGACACGTCATCCACTGCCAGGTTAAAATATGCCGCCCTTTCGGTCAATACCTTTCCAATTTCTCGACTCACTTTCTATCCATCCGAAAACAAAGTGACAGTTGGTTAAGATTACAACATCAATTATTTGTCCCAAAACCAACCTTTCTTTGGAGCAAACAAACTTATTTACATACCAAAGGAGGAAAAAAAGATACCAACCTCTCTTTGAGTAAGAAGTTCGCTAGCATGATATTGAGCAACCACGGCTTTCAGAGTTTCTTCAACAATAGAAGGCAACACTCGTTTTCTATAATCCTGCCCAAGCGTTCGATATATCGTAGGAAGCTGACTCGCGTGAGGTCGAGTAAGGACCCGAACCCCTATATTCACCTGTTACAGAAGCAAAAACACTAATTTATGATTAATGACATCTTGTCTATATTTGTTACGTAAAAAATCTGCCAATTGAAATAGAAAATACCAATTGAAGATCACGGGTGCCGGATGTGCTTTCAATTAATTCAGGTTGTGCACGAATATCATATACTATGGGCCTGTCAATCCATGGAACTGCAAAGTGCATTCCTTCTGGTTGGATGTGCAGCCATTATTTTAATTAATATAAATATTTGATTATGGCAAAATATATGTAATTTTTCGTTATATACAAACCTGGTCTTGAAGACCATGAAAACGGTTGAAGACAATAGCCCTTTGGCCAGCGTGAACTGTGTAAATAGATTTATAAGCGGTAGTGACGCCAATTCCTGCAAGAATTAACCCCGTTGCTAGTCCAGCTAAGTTTGCCACCTCTTCTGGATTTTCCACATTCCTCATAATCTTCCTTCTCAATGCCTGAATATCAACACAATATCATGAAACTGCAAATTAATTTATATATAGTTGATAATTATGAATATTAATTTGAATTACATCCGTGTTAGGAACATAACCCAAAATTGATTAAAGTTGGCATAATTAAGGAAGGTCTCTCTTAAGTCTTAACCATACGCATAAATATATATATACGTACAATAATAATAAAATAATACCATTGTAGATTCTGCTTATCGGTCGTTTTCTGGTTGTAGTTTGAGGATGAAGAAAAAGATGATAAAGTGAATGGGTATTTAAACAAATTTTGGTTTCTTCTCCATCAAGGAATGGGAGAGCTAGAATCCCGTAATATTTCTCCTTTCTTCTTACACAAACTTCGCAGAGTAACACTTGATCAGAGCCCATTCTAATTGGGCCTCCTCATTAGTGGGCTAGAGTGAATATTGATACAAAAGAAAAGGACCAACCGTACATAGATGAGTAAATGACACATTGAAACATTAGTTTTCTGATTAACAAATTAATTAAGTCCTAACATTAAACTTGGTAAAAAAACGTGCTTATGGATTTTTGTTGACGGTATGAAATGTTATTTTTACAGTTTTCTCGCAATTAGACTTGTTCGTCGGTCGGGTTTTTAACTAAAAACACCAACCCAAACCCGGCTCAAACCCATACTTTTAATTTTGGGTTTCGGTTGATCTCGGACTGGGTTTATGAGGTCATTTTAAATCCGGTCAAGCTCGTTAATATTTTTTTATTTTAATTCTTTATTATACTAGATGTAAAATATTCATGTTAAATTTTTTATCTAATTTTATTTTTATTTAAAGTCTTTAATAATTAGTTGTATACAACTTTAATAGAATAATATATAAAAACCTCAAGTAGTTATTGAATAAAACATATAAAATTAAATATATCAAATTATTATTCGTCAGGTCGGATTGAGACCGAATTTATGTATTTACATAGAACCCGGCTCATAAGAGCAGGTTCGGGCCGGGATCCACGTCTACTCGCAATCATATTAATAATATAGAATTTTTGTCTAGTTGCTTTCTTTCACACATTAATCATTAGTTTACCTTATATTGCCATTTGATAGATACTATAAAATTTGATCTGATAAATAAGAAAATACAAATTAGTGATTATACAAGCATGTGCGTGTATAGAAGGTAAAAAATAAAATATCCCTATGAGCTTAGACAAATCGTATCGGTTTCATATACTATTGTTTTCAAAATAATTTAAATTATACATGTATTCAATTCTTTAACCATTCATCCGGTCATCCATAAACCTGGTTGAAATCAAACATTTTATTAAAGCTACGGATGTTCTTCTCTACCGTCACTTGATCAAATCTCATAAACTCGTGTATTTAAGTAATGTCTAATCAATTTATCTCACAACATTGACCGACTACATTTAATCGAAATTGCAATCATATATTATTCAAAACGGCTCACCAATTAAAATGCACCTGATCATAGGTTGGACCATCTTTAATTAAATTGCAGTTGCAAAACTCAGTTTAAAATAAATACTGATAAACATTTTTTAAAGGGTCAAAACCCTTCAGAATAACATTTTAGTACTCATTTTTACGTCTCTAAACTCAAAATCCTGAATTTGAAAAACATTATAAATGAAAGAATTGTAACAAGAAAAACTATGATCATCTAAAAACAGACAAATAACATGAACAGAATAAATGATGATGCATCAGTAGAAAAAAGTACAGAGCAGACGATCATTCATGCTACGAAATCACATACTAATTTATCAGCCAAATAAAACAATTCCGGCTTTTTAATGTACTAGAAGACAACATAGCAAATTCAAGAACTAATAAGAGCCTAGAAAAACTAGTACAAGCTACCATTCTGCGTAGATAGTTAGAAAACTTGGTTACCGTAGTAGATCATTTACATTTTCTTGTTTTTTTTCAATAAGCTAACGTCCTATTACCCGAGCATTCACTAGCAGACACCACATTACAGTCGTTTCTCAATATATGTGGCAATTCTCACGACGCTGTTGCTTAATTCCCTGCAAAAAAAACCAACATTAAACAGGTATAACCGAAGATCAAATTTTTCACACCGTATGATACACGAACTTACTTTAGTACAATTGCTCCCAACAGCATTTGTTATTGATGTAGGATTCAAATGGAACTGCTCTCCAACACGCGGCAGAAAAGGAGTTGCGGGATTCAGAGAAATCGGGTTGCCGTCCTTGTCAGCAACATGCCTTTCCTCGGTCAACTGGAAACCAAAGAGTCTACAACTGCTTTTACAAGAGGGCACCAAATCTTGACCTCGCTGATTGCTTTGCTGAATATGTGGAGAACGTGACGAGGACAATTGGTCATTGTGATTGTACATATGAGAATTATAGCCATGCGACATTGCTGGCCTTCGGTTTCTTGAGCTTCCAAAACAACCATTATCGGTAGCCACGTTAGCACGTGTCGAGGCCCGTCCAAAGGGCGAAGTTGGAATGATTTCTTGACCTTGCAAGACCTTGCGGAATACAAAAGATTCACCAAAGCTCATGCTTTTAGCTGTGAGAATCGAGTCCCTGGCACCATTTCGGGGTTTGACAAGTGCGCCAGGTAAAAAACCATCGTAAGGAGAATTAAGACTCATAATTTCTTGACCTTGCAAGACCTTCTGGAGCCTCAAAGGTTGTTTCAAGTCTGAGACTCCAATCCTGTCTGGTGGAAAAAAATGGAAAACATAAGGACCGGCCATTGACACATCAGCGATGGAAGAAAAAGCTAGACATACCAGGAATGGAGAATTCAGGCTTTGACGAAGGCAATCCAGATCTGCACCTCTTAAAAGCAGATGCAGCGAAGGCGCTATAGTTACAAACAGGGCCAGATGGCTCAATTTCCCAAGGAGAGACTCTGCTGAGCTGGCTAGTCTCCATGTCATCCCATCTTACCTATAAAATTTAAGACATAAGCTATACAATCCACAAGAGATGCTTCAAAACGGAAATGAGAAAGACAAACGAGGAGGCATCTCCACTTAGAAGCAGGCCAATTAGCAGGATCCAGGTCACTGATTCCAGTTACTATGCCCTTGTATCTCCTATAACAAACTTCAGTCAGTCTGCATTTTTTGTTACATAACATTTGCGGATTTTAACAAGAACAAACATAAGAAACCTTCTTTCCGCTGCATCTTCAGATTCTAAACGCATCTTGAACCTCATTCCAACACAAAAGAACTGATCCACACTCTTCAAGAACTTGCGGAAAGGTACTATGAACTCTGACGAGCTGGCCCTGCAAAAATATACTAAATTAGTTGGGAAATATGAACACAAAGTCTTTAAATGCAACTTTGATGTATGTGCTATTTTACTGCAACAGATATCAGAAGCATGAAATAACCTGGGATTATAGTAGATATTGAAAACACTTTTGGTGGGTAGAGCATTAAAAAGTTGATTGAGAGTGGTAGGGTTCATCTGCTGTCTGCAAAGAGCTGGAAAAGCAGCCACTCCTTTAACCGGAGCAGCTCTTCGAATTCCCAGTCTGAGTTGACCATCATCGCCCCTGCCATACCATACCACATTATAATCAGCCTGGAAGTAATAACTAATAAGTCTTGAAAACAGGATTTTGTACCTGAGAAATAGCACTGCATCTCCCGAAACAAGTTTCTTCTTATTTACAAATGCACTCCATCCAGTAGTTAGCAAATGCCTCCGCGGTTGACCTTCAACCGAAAACCAAAATTCAGGAACTCAAATCATCAATCTTTAACACAGAAAAAAAGCGACGTATGAAATTTTCTAACCCATACCACGGTAGATGTGTCGAAACTTCCACTCAAACCCATGCAGATCCTTGGCTACAAGCTCTTGTGAGGGTCTTTGCTGACTATAATCCTACAAAATCAATTCACTTGATTAACACACGTCTTAGCAAGATCCAAGGGAGGGATTGGAATGAAGTTGAAATTACCAAGGGAGGGAAGCAGTCCTCGGCGGCCCTACGAGGGACCGAAAAGCCTCCATGAGTGCTTGTATCTGAAGCAGTTAGGGTTTTGCAGAACATATGGGGAGTTGTTGATTTTCTACTTGCTTCAATATCCTCTTCTTCTCCACCCTTTTCCTCATTTTGCTATACACAACACAACAATTTTTCAACCTCAAATCAGAAATTTTACTTTCAAAGGAAAAAACAGAAAACATTGGAAGCTGGCCATGGAAGACTATGGAGACAGCATTAACAAATAGTCAAATAGCACCATTTGATTCAAAACATCTTACTTAAAAGTTAACCACAAGAGCCAATTTTCCCATTTAATACTAACCAGACCATTACATAAAAATCATTATAAACTGAACCTTCAAAGCTATTGCCTTAAATAGTGAAGGTTCAGTATCCAATTATAATTACTAGATTAAGCAAAAATATTCTCTGTCTCTAACGGTCTTAACAACAAACATTCTTCCGACTCTAAAAAATTCCCTTAATTCTAAATCAAAAGGAAATATAGAAAAGGAAACACCAACCTCACACTCAGGAAGCAATGAAACTTGTGCATAAACCTCATCATTATCTGCCTCCGCCTGCCAAGGCAAAATAATTTAAAATATAAAAGATTGCACATTTAACCACATATCCGCAACAGAGTCTGTTCCAATTGGCCCCTCAACCATCACAAACACATGATTAGAAACAAGTAAGTACTCTTGGTATTGTAAACACTAAAAACGCTTAAAATAAGTACAATCCTCAAGAACTGAAATTCAAAAGGTTGCAACTTGAATACGAAAAAAACCCCATTTGGAAACTATAATTCCACCAATATATACACAAAGCAAAGCAAAGGAAATAAAGATTACATGAAGCTTGACATCAACAACCCTGCAGAAGACATGAGAAGGAAGATTGTAAGCAGTAAGAGGCAAATGAGGGAGTTGTTCCAAGTGACCCTGTGGGAAGTAAACAACCACACTTCCTCTCTTAGGCAGAGAAATAAGTGGGCCGGCACAAGCATGCCAAAGCTCCAAACAAACAGAAGAAGAACCAGGTGTAGGACTTGGATTAGAGGCACTCAGAGCAGAAACAGAAGAAGAAGGAGAGGACAAAGACCCAGCAGACGGTGTCGTTTCGTCCTCCTCAGTAGTATTAAGATCTATCATAGCCGCCACCATGAATACCCCAAACCCAACTAACCAGCAAGGGTAAAAAAGAGTAGAAATGTGAAAAGCTTTAGACAATTGCTTTTGCTATGATAGGAAAGGGAGAGCTTTCATGGTTGCATAAGTACAAAGTTTGGCATTTGGCTGATAAGATTGAATTGAAGAGTCTTTTAAAAGAGAGAAAGCCCTCTACTTCCAACGTGAGCTCTTGCAAAAATATCAAATCAAAGCTTGCATTTTTCAACATCACTGCACAATTTGAAGTAGAATTTGATGGAGGAAGGAGGGTTTTTATCTAAATATTGGGTTTTTTTCTTTGTATATTTTTCTCATCTGCAAAACAGAGAGGCATCGGTGCAGTGCATTGGCCTGCTGCTATGCTGAGAGACTGCTGAAGGATGTGATGTGTGGCAGACAGATAGAGAGAGAGAGAGAGAAAGCTTTATTTTAAAATTACATTTTTTACAATACTTTTTATTACGCCTTTGTTAATTAATCACTTAATTGCACAGTGCCTACCAAATAAACAAGTATAAAAAGTATACAGAGAGTATCCAAATCAAACTAAACTGAATAGTATATGTTAAAATATGAAAAATAATAAAAAAATATGAGGAGAGAGGTTTTCCTGTACGGATCTCTATATATTGCGGGAGGATGTCTATCATGTCCCCTTCCTCTTCCCTAATCTCTCTCATGCCCCTCCCCGAATAGCCTTATTATGCCCTTAATCTTTGTGTTTTTTTGTTATTTTATAGTAAATTTCTTTTTTAATTGTTTTCACTTTTGAAGTGTACGTATGAATGATTGAATATGTAGTACTCTTGGTAAGGATCCATATTCAAGGCCAAGTAAAAATAACTAAGTGAATGATAAATTTAGGATTTTGATCCTCAATAATAATAATAATAATAATGTTACTGGGAATGAATAGTAATAAAATATAGTTAGGTTGGGAATTAAATTCCAAAATGTGATCATTTTAACCAGAGAAAAAATGATAAAATATATTTCAATTCTGAAATGTACAAGAATCGAAATATTTTTTATCATTTCAGTTCAAATTTTTTTTTTAATTTTTTTTATTAAAAGTGTAAGAACCGAAACATAAAGTTTCGGTTCTTACACTTCGCTGCAACCGAGGCAGACAAAGTCTGCCACGGTTGCAGCATGTCAAAGAATCGAAACTTTATGTTTCGGTTTTTTGACACTGGAAAAAAAAGGTGTCATAGAACCGAAACATAAAGTTTCGGTTCTTTGACATTTAAATTTTTTTTTTTCATATTTTTGTGTAAGATCTGAAACGGATTATTTCGGTTCTTACACTTTAATTTTGCTATATATACTACCAACAAAACTCAAATTTATCTACATTCATTTTCCCAAACTCATTACTCACCTCTCCTCTTATTTTCTCTCCAATTCTTTACACCCCCTACTCTTATTTCTCACTAAGTGTATCAGGTGAAAAAAATCTAACTTCAATTGCTTTGTCTATTTAGTTAATAATGAGTAAAATCTAAGTTTTGTGATATTTTTTTACAGGTTTTGGTTCAAACATACATGTAAAGGTATATATATGAAACTCAAAATCTTAATTTTATTATT
>CATIWQ010240230.1:0-12696 GCA_949673415.1 Euphorbia schlechtendalii
AGAGGATGAATCGCACCATTGTGGAGAAGGTTAAATGCATGCTCAAAATGGCTAACTTACCTAAACCATTTTAGGGAGAAGCAGTACGCACAGCCTGCTATGTCATTAATAGATCGCCATCTTCCACTCTAGACTTTGATATTCCAAAAAGAGTGTGGAATAGAAAAGATGTTCAATATTCTCATTTGAAGGTGTTTGGCTACAAGGTATTTACTCATGTGCCTAAGGAGCAATGGTCAAAGCTTGATGATAAACCAAGTCCTTGTATCTTTATAGGATATGGAGATGAAGAGTTCGGGTACAAACTATGGGACCCAAAGAAGAAGAAGGTCATTAGAAGCAGAGATGTAGTCTTTCGAGAGAATGTGACTATCAAAAGCTTCAAGAAAAATGACAAGTCAAAGTTTGTGAATGGTGTCATTCCTAGCACTGTTCCTTCACAATCAAACAATGCAATTGGTGGAGATGTTGAACTACCGAAACTAATGGAGCATCATAAAGAAGAAGATGTTGATGAGCAGGGGGAGCAACCTACCCAGCAAGCAGAACCTGACCAGCAGCTTAGAAGATCTACCAGGGATCGTCAAGCAACATCAAAGTATCCTAGTTCTGAGTACATTCTCCTTACCAATGAGGGGGAGCCGGAGAATTTCCAAGAAGTTTTAACTCATGCAAATAAAGAATCATGGCTGGAGGGATTGCAAGACGAGATGAATTCCTTGCAGAAGAACAATATTTATGAGTTAGTCAAACTTCCAAAAGGTAGAAAAGCATTGAAGAACAAATGAGTTTTCAAGCTCAAAAGAGATGGCAACGGAAAGCTGGTGAAGTATAAAGCTCGTCTAGTAGTAAAAGGATTTCAACAACAAAAGGGAATTGATTTCGAAGAAAACTTTTCTCTAGTGGTTAAGATGACTTCTATTCGAGCGGTCTTAAGCTTGGTAACAAGCTTGAATCTTAAGCTTGAAAAATTAGATGTGAAAACAGCATTCCTTCACGGCGACTTAGAAGAAGAGATCTACATGGAGCAACCAGAAGGTTTTGAAGTAAAAGGGAAAGAAAACCTGGTTTGCAAGTTGCAAAAGAGTCTATACAGGTTGAAACAAGCACCCAGATAATGTTACAAGAAGTTCGACTCTTTCATGAGTAGTCATGGTTACAAGAAGACTTAGGCGGATCCATGTGTCTACTTCAGACGCTTATCTGATAACAACTTTATTATATTGTTATTATATGTCGACGACATGTTGATTGTGGGATAAGATGTTTCTTCAATTCGTCAATTGAAAGTTCAATTAGTGAAATCCTTTAACATGAAAGACTTAGGACCTGCATAACAAATTTTGGGCATGAAGATTGTGATAGAAGAAACAAAAGGTTATGGCTATCACAAGAAAAATATGATGAGCTTATGCTACAACGTTTCAACATGTTGAATGCTAAAACAGTTAGTGTTCCTCTTGCCGTCATCTGAAGCTGAGTAAAGAATTTTGTCCACCAACTAAAGAAGAGAAGGAAGACATGAGAAAAATTCCATATTCCTCTGTTGTGGAAAGTCTGATGTATGTAATGTTTTGCACAAGGCCAGATATTATACATGGTGTTGGAGTTGTAATCAGATTCCTAGATAATCCGGGAAAACAACACTAGGAAGCAGTGAAGTGGATTCTGAGATATTTGAAGGGAAGCTTGAAAATGTGCTTGTGTTATGGAGGATCCAAACCAATCTTAGAAAGTCAACTTCGGGATACGTGTTTACATTTGCCGGGGGAGCAATTTCTTGGCAATCTAAATTACAAAAATGTGTTGCGCTTTCTACTATCGAAGCAAAGTACATCTCAGCTGCCGAAGCAGGAAAAGAGATGATTTGGCTAAAGAGATTCTTTGAAGAGTTGGGTCAAAAGCAAGCTGATTGCATAGTATATTACGATAGTTAAAGTGCATTAGACTTAAGCAAAAATACTATGTATAACTCTCGAACAAAGCACATTGATATCCGATATCACTAGATACGAGAGCAACTGGAAAATAGAGTTTTTCATCTAGAGAAAATTCCAACCGAAGAGAACCCTTCAGATATGCTGACCAAAGTGATTCCTCAAGAGAGGTTTTAGCTATGCAATGAGCTGATCGGCATGAGCTCTAACTAGGAGCTGGCTTGATACCCCCATGAGTTTGGAGGGGGAGATTTGTTGAATTCAAACTCATAACCAAATTGGAGGCTAATTAATTTCAACCAAATAGGTGGCTATTTAATATGGTAGTTATTTGGTTAGAAGTTGTGGAAATGAGAAGTTGGTTGTTAGTAGTTGATATTAATTACCAAGTTGAAATGGTGTTAGAAATTTGCCTATAAAAAGGCATTCCTCCAAATCCAAAATCATTTAAGCAAACATTCAAGTTTCTTTTGTAGAGAGCTTCCTACAAAAAGAGTTTTAAGAGAGTTTCCTCTTGTAGAGTAATTTATTACCACAATAGAGTAATTAGAGAGGGGGAGTTGAGTGATTTTACCTTGTGAGTAAAATTGGGGTGTTTCCAACTATCCTAAAATTATACCTCGAGTTTGGATATACTTGAGAGAGCTTGTATTTTATATTCCCATTATTTATTAGTGGAGTTATCGGTGCCAGTGGTTTTTCCCTTTTTAAGGATCTGTGTCTCTTTATTGCTTTACTTGTTTTACTATTGTTGTTGCGAATCATTTTAGTTAACACATATCACCTGGTTACCGAATTAATTATTCGGACCTAACACTTAAGGCGTAATGATTGTAGAATAAACAAGCATTATTTATCAATTATTGGAGATTTCAAAATGAAACAAAATCACAATCTTGTAAAGAGAAAGAAGATTCAGCTCTGCACAACCCCAATACTGTGGCGTATTTTCTAAATAGCATAATTTGATTTATACTTAATTTCAAATCGGACACTATTTCTGAAATACACTATTGTTACAAACAATGTTTTTTGGCTCATGAATACAGGATATGGTCATTGGTCCACCCAAATACATCAACGGGTAATTAACATCTCAGCTATATCGTGGGTTTTTTTAAAGGACTCGGCCCATTTTTAATACGAGATCTGAGTTTTTTCAATTCGAGCATATCAGGCAAAACTGATTAAAATATACTTCATGAAATGACAAGTAAACAAAACATAACACATCTTTATAGTCCATATATGGATTCACTCCGCAATTGCATTATTCAATCTAAAATTTCTAACAATAATAACTAAAAATTAGAAAGTAACAAAATCCATAAACTTAGAATCATTACCCAAACTCTGCAAAACCTGAGGTAAAAGGCACACTTCAATATCGATACTTCCTTGTTCTATCCCGGGAAACAAGGTTATCTTGCCATCGAACTTGTTTCCAGGCCCACTTCTAACAGCAATCGGCTTTCCCCATCCAAAATCATTCCCATAAACATTAAATCTAGGCGAACTACTTATGATTAACGCATCCCTTGTAAGTCCGCTAAATGTTGTAACCTTAGGATCCTTAATCCATGAATCTATGTCGTTTCGCGCTTTTTCGTTCGTGTAATCAGAAACCACTTTGTTCAGTTGTAGAGCTACAAATCCGAGTCCTTTTTCTGTTACTTGTCTTGCTTTTAATTCTACCGTGACACCCAACTGGATTGCATTTCCAAAATACTCGTCAGGTATATCGGGCTTCAATCTACTTCTATAACCGATTTGCAACCCAAGTTTTGTATCCTTTTCAGGTTCCATTTTTCGATTCCTTATCACAGCTCTCCATAGATGAGCCAAGACTGATTGCAAAGATGATATGACGACTTTTTCAACTCCAGCTTCCAAGTTGGCTTTTTCTTTAAGGAGAGCAATATTTCCTCTGCTAAAATGGAAAACTCTCTCTTCCAATGGCGGCTGAGCAAATTCGTCAGGAACATCGAGGATTGAAACAGGCAATCTGATAGAACATATGCGAAACCAGTTCACGAAAACAGGAGGTTTCGAGATGTGGTTGAGACCGCGAGAGATTTCCGACCAAGAATTCATGAAATTCCAAAAAGTTGACCCGTCGGCAACTGAATGATTCATAGTACAACCTATAAAGATTCCGTCTGAAAGCTCGGTGATTTGAATTCCCAAAAGGGGATTTGAAACACCCTCGTAGTTCTTTAACTCGGTTAGGGGAAAAAAGGAGTGAACAATAGGAGGAATACATATGGGTTGAAGAACATCGGAAACAGCGACGTTTTTAGCGTCGGAATGAACAAATTGGGCGCCGGCGTTGTTGCAGTCAATGAAATAAGAGACAGTGTGATCTTGGTGTCGGAGAGTAGCAAGGCGGCCGGAAAGTGGGTAGAAGAATTGCAGAGTTCGAGAAAGTGAGGATTTGAGATGTTGAATTAATGATTCTGAGTTTGATTTTGGATTAGAATACAGAAGACCTTTATGGATCGAACCCACTAGAAGTAGTTTGAGATCACTTGAAGATAACTCAATTTTTGGATGGGTTGACTCTTCACTTTGTGGAGCTTTAACTAAGCTTGCAGAAACTAATCTAACTTTTGCCATGATTTTCTCTCTTTGTTTCGTGCTGAAGTTGCAATTTTTCAAGTGCAGGTTTTGAGATTCATCTTCAAAGAATAGGGCTGTTATACTAATAGTTTTTAGTTTTTTAAGGACAAGTTTTGTCTGCAAAGCATTGTAGTCGCATGACATAAATCATATAATAATAATACATGCAATATTTTTTGAAAAACAATACATGTAATATTTAAAATTCTAAATCAGTCACATGATATAAATCATAGAATAATACATGTAATATTTAAAATTCTAAATGGATCCATGAATTTGTCCTTAAATGTTATTTAATTCCAAAAATTTCAAGAATTAAGAATAATATTCTAAATTAGTGAACCTATAAAAAGTGCACCATTTTACATTTTCAGTTTCATGTATTATTTTCTGATTAGTTGACTTTTCAAATATGTCATTATTCTTTCTCCAATTATAAATATGATGCGTAGTATTCAATGACGGAGTCAGTAACTCGACAATGGAGGCACATTTATACATAAAAATTATATTCTACTATTTAATAATGATTAAGGTATAAGTCCAAGTTCGGGCTTAGTTCGCTTGAAGCCTTCAATTCAAATCTTGTCTATTATAGAGATTCAGGAACCAGTTTGGCAAACCATATTGCCTCATTAAATAAAGAATGAACAAGAATTTTGCTGTAGATATATCTAAATCAAGTAAGGTGAAGACTTGAACAACGTAAATACAATCCACATGTCTACCATTAAATAAATAAAGCAAGACTTCTGCCAATTTATCCAATGAAAAAACGAAAGATTCCATATGATATAAGTTTTTACCTAACCCACCAGTACAAAATGTCAATAATACAAGTAATTTTCATATAAATACTACATAGTAGCATAATAGAACTCAAGCAAGATATACTGCCGACTGTGATTGCAGGATTTCAATAGAGAATTAAAACAAATAATTTTTTTCCCTAATTTCTAATTGATTTATTAAATGGAAGAAAGAAACATATATAGTGTTTCTTCCCTACTATCATATCTAAGCTATCCAAAGCATCAAGCAAGTTCGTTTCATTTTATTATAGAATGGATTAAACCAAATTCAAAAATTAATAAATAAACTTAAATCATAACATATCCCTAATTTAATACAGGTCTACTTCAAATTTACAATTTTCCAAGAAAAAAATTAGGCCCAATATTCTAATTAACTAAATTAAAGGTAAGAGTAAAACTAACCTTAATCGAAGAGCCAAAGCCAAGAAGAGAAGATGAAGCTCCAGGCTCCGAGCTCTGGTGACGTCGCGACGGGTGGAGTGATCAAGAGATTAAAGATCAGAAAGAAAACGGGCAATGCCTACCTTTACTCTTGTCTATTGGGTTCTGTTGATATTTTCGGACGATAGTGTGTTTTATGTTTCAAATTAAAATCCAGCTGAAAATGACGTTGTTTTGAGATTGAGGTTACAAAAATTAAAGCACAACCAACCTCTATCTTCTCCTTCCTCGTTTATGCTACTTCTTCGATTTTTCAATGTGGGGCACTTGTCTGTTCTTTCTTCCTCACATGTCTGTGGTACCTATGGGGAGGGGGAGGGAATTTCGGTACCAGTGGACCACGTGCCACATCGCCCACACCCCTCCCTCCGCCACTGATGGTATTGATGGGTAAACTGGCGGACTTTTTGCGAATACAAGAATTATTTGAAACTTTTGAAAATCCAGGAGTAAATGAACTTCCAAGATCAAGTTCATGGAGGTCTCAATAAATTCACCTTATATAAAAAAATTCAAATGCATTTTTGCCGGGTTAAATTTTGTACAAATGGCCTACTATTACATAAGCTTTTGAAAAATTCCTTAGCACCTTGAATTTGGTAAAAGGATGTCAGTCTCTCATCTGAATATCATTTATCATCTTTTTTATTTAAAAAATAATGACATCTTTTAAAAGTAAATTTAACCTAAAAGATTTAGTTTGGGATCGGCAATAAGTTAATTTAATCTTAGAATTGGTTGGATAATGGCTTACAGGAGCTTCAGCTAAGGTTGTAGATATCAATTCAACTTTTCCTTTGATTCTATTTCGCTTTCTTTCTCAAGAATTCATTTGTTTCGAAAGCCACTTTATAATTACCACCATTACTTGTATGTGTATACACGTTTCCCTTTTCAATTTGTTATCTGTGCTATTCATGTATTTACCTAATGTAAAATTTAGCAATGCATAATATGCCAGGGGCTAGGGATGGCAACGGATCCCGGACCCGGTCCGGATCCGTTTTTTAGGGTCCGGATCTCGATTTTATGGACCCGTCGGATCCGGGTCCAGATCCGGGTCCGAGTCCAGGAAACGGGTCCGGGTCCGGGTAATGAAACCCGGATCCGGACCCGGATCCGTATTTAAATATTAATTGTATATTTTTATTTATTATTTACCCTGAAAATATTGGATAATTAATATTATTTGATATCCATATAAATCTAATTGCATGAACATAATTAAATGAGCATGTAAACTATTTAAAATAAGGTGAAATGTACAAGTATGGAAGCTGAAACTAAGAATTTGATGTTAATTATATGGACCCTTTTTGGATCCGTTTTGGACCTGGATCCGTGGGATCCGTCGGATCCGGATCTGGATCCGTAAATTATGGACCCGCCGGATCCGGGTCGGATTCGGGTCCAATATATGAAAACAGATCCCGGTCGGGTCCAAGCCGGACCCGGCCCGGATCCGGCCCGTTGCCATCCTTACCAGGGGCTATATAGGGGCCGTTTCATGGTACAAGAAAAAGGGACCCATTAGAAACAACTTGGTATCACTTAAGAAAGTGTGAACGTAAAAAAAATTTTCACTAAGAGACTCACCACCATAGTTAGATTTGCAACACGAGATAGATCTGAATGTAATCAAGGTAAAGTTTCGGTGAATCAGATGAGCAAAAAAATATACATAACAAAAATATGTAACAAGACCCTCGTTAAAAATTCTTTATAATAAAAGTTTACACAATTACATGTTGAATTTTAGAAATCAAATTCATTGGTTTCTTTTTTTAATTTATAATTTTTATTTTATTTATCATCCCCTTTTACTAAGTTTAAATTTTCACTAGTAGATTGAATGCATACATAAATTTATGTTATTGAAATGAATATTTATATATTTATGTTTTTTTTTTTTTTTTGCATTTATGTGTTGAGACTTAGACCTCATGCCAAGTGCTTTTATCAAAGTTAGTGTTTTTGGATGGAAGTTGTGGGTTTTCGAAAATCAAAGTAAAGAACTACTTCTATAAAAAAAGAATTTCTTACTCAAACAAGTTTAAACTAAGCAAGCAGTTAATATAACAATTGTCTTTTGTTTGGAGGCAAAAATTAACAGAATCCCCAAACAACTTAACCAAACAGACAATATATTAATGCCAAGCATTCGGGAATAAATCTTTAAAATTAATTGCATCCATAAGTTTGAGTTGGAACTTGGATTAGGAAATTTAGAGGTGAATTGAGAGTCAACTGAAAAGGTTGATCTATAGTCATAGGAACAGTGACCAAATTTGGATAGCCAACTGTCACGTACTAATCGATTCCCTATGCGTACGTGTGGCCTTAGTTCGATCTCGCGAAGTACTTGCTTAGGAGAGAACTAAGTAAGCCTTACTTGAATGATGCTTGGCTATTGATTGAAAGGAGGAAGCAAGAACACAATGTCAAAGAAGTGTGTTTTATTACATAATAGAGGCTTTTACAAGATATAGCTTACACAAATGCTACTTGGCAATTGAGAGCTAATGTTTTTGTGAGATGCTACTTTAGAGCATATGAGTGTTTATGATCTTAGTTGATGCTTACAAATGAGGGGAGGTTGGTATTTATAGGCATACCACCTCCTTAACATGTGGTTGAGGTTTATTTGGCATATTCCACTCTAGAATGGCCTACAAAGTCGGTTTACATGTTCTAGAGAGCTGAAAGGTGGTTTTGTGGTAGATTCTAGGAGTTTCCCTTGCTGTTCTGGCGTTACTGGAAGTTTCTGGAACCTGTGACAGAATTCTGCAAGGGATTCTGGGCCTTGCTGCGTGTCTAGGCTATTTTGGGATGGGCTGTGCGGGCTGAATGCGGGCAGACTGCCATTTTTGGCCCAAGTCTCGCATAAATTGATGATGCCTTCATATTTTCTCCCACAATGTTTTTCCCACACCTTGCCATACATCTTATGGACCTTGCCATGTAATTTCATCCAATTCCGAGTCCGTGGCTGGCAGATTTGCTCTGTCCAAGTGCGAGAGTTCTTGTTAGCACATCATGTCGCTTCACTACATTCTCGCATTTCCTCGCAATGCTTTACTGCCCATTTCCGCTAGCTTGACATGTGTTCGCATGTCTCGCACATGTGTTGCTATGTTTTGCGGAGTAAGAAGTGCGGCCCGTGACACAACGCTACCACGTTTAGTTGAAGTAATTCCAATTGAGTTGGAAATCTGAGAGATGATCAACTTTTTTTTTCAAAACTGTCAAGCCAGAATTGATGCAGATGAAGGAATGCGTGATAGATAATAGCAACAATTTTCGTACACTTTCAAGTAGTCGCAGCGAACACCCATAAACTCGTAATCATTACTCATGGAAACTTAGGATCCTTATTCCATGAATCTACGTGCCTTTTCTTGGGTATAATCAGAAACCAACTTGTTCAGTTGCAATGCTACAAATCCATGTTCTTTTTCAGTTACTTGTCTTGCTTTTAGTTCTGCTATTACACCCTGAATTGCACTTCCAAAATATATTCATCTGGTATTTCTGGCTTCAATCTTCTTCTGTAACCGATTTGAAACATCAGATATGTATCCTTTTCGGGTTGCATTTCTCGATTTCGAATCACAGCTTGACGTAGATGAGCCAGAAGAGATTGCAGAGAGGATATAACTGTAATTCAACTCCAGCTTCTGAATTGGCTTTTGATTTAAGCTCTGCGATTTTTCCTTGCTAAAATGAAAAAACTCTCTCTTCCGATGGCGATGGATTGAATTTGTCGGTAATACTGAGGATTGAAACAGGAGATCTGATTGAACAATCACGATGACAATTTTCAAAAACATGAGGTTTAGGTATCTGATTCAAACCTCGAGAGATTTCTGACCATGAATTCATGAAATTCCAGAAAGTTCAACCGTCGGAAACTGAATGGTTAATTGTGCATCCGATGGAGTAGATTAAAACTTTTGTGGTTTCTTTCTTTTTCAATAATTCATTTGTTTTAATTTTTAAATGTCACGTAATTTTATGAATTATTGAACACAAAACATCATATTCTGACCAAAGGATCTGTTTTTAGCATGTGTTATATACCCATTGCTACCTGCCAATCCCTTGACCACTCACTATCTATAACTTATTCAAACAAAAAAATATTGTATGGAGCCCACGGGTTCTTTTCTTTCAGTACAAAAGATAATATAGCTGCACATGAATTAGCGAAATGGGTTTGGGGTGTAAATGCAGATTTACTTTCATGGAGGAGGTGCAACTCCCATAATTCCGTGTATTGTCAATGACTATTGTTCTTAAATTGAAGTAATAAAGTATTATCACTAAAAAAAAGATAGTACTATATCGAATAACATAGCATAATCATAATTCATAGCACAAGAACGATTCAAATATCAGGTATACTACAAGACGGCAATGGTTACGAGCAGGTAAAAATTTACAAGGGTTTGAGGTGCGACAGATAAAATTTTACTTTACGTAAATCCGAAAAGTTGTCATTTAGAATGTGCTAGGTAATACCCTATGCTGATGTGGCATGGATTTGTCATTTGGATACAAACATAGGAAACGAAACAACGAGCCATGTCGCGAAGCCATGTGGGTAAAAGATGCGACCATCATAAAACATTTTAGGCACTTTCAAATAGTTACGACATCCATAAACTCAGAATCATTACTCATACGCTGCAAAGCCCGAGGCGAAAGGCACACTTCAATGTCAATGCTTCCTTAGTTAGCTGGCCATCAACCTTGTTTCCCGGTCCACTTCTCACCGCAATTGGCTTTCCCCATCCAAAATCATTCTCATAAACATTAAACCGTGGTGAACTGCTTAACGTTAAAGCATCCCCTTTTGCAAGTACGCTCATTGTCGAGAACATGGGATCCTTAATCCACGAATCTATGTCGTTTCGCGCCTTCTCTTCTGTGTAATCGGAAATCAACTTGTTGAGTTGCAGGGCTACAAATCCGAGTCCTTTTTCTATTACTTGTCTCACTTTTAGTTCTATAGTCATGCCCTGAATTGCATTCCCAAAATATTCATCGGGTATTTCTGGCTTCATTCTTGATCTAAGACCGATTTGAAAGACCAATTTCGTATCCTTTTCGGGTTTGATTTCTCGATTCCGAATCACAGCTATCCAATGATGAGCCAGGAGAGATTGCAGAGAGGAAATGACTGTATTTTTAGATCCTGCCTCTGAATTGGCTTTAGCTCTGTAATGTTTTCCTTGCTAAAATGAAAAACTCTCTCATCCAATGGCGGTGGAGTGTATTCGTCGGAAGTATTGAGGATTGAAACCGGCAATCTGACTGAACAATTACGAAACCAATTTTCAAAAACAGGAGGTTTAGATATCTGATTCAAACCTCCGGAGATTTCTGACCAAGAACTCATGAAATTCCAGAAAGTTGTTCCGTCGGCCACTGAGTGGTTAATTGTGCAACCGATGAAAATTCCGTCGGAATGGATTGGAAATAGATTCGTTGTTCTTGACCTGAGACAGGGGAAAAAATGAGTGAACAATAGGAGGAATACAGATGGGTTGAAGAACATCGGAAACAGAGACGGTTTTAGCGGCGGCGTGCACAAATTGGGCGCCGGCGTTGTTGCAGTCAATGAAAAAAGAGACTGTGTCGTCTTGGTGCCGGAGAGTTGCGACGCGGCCGGAAAGTGGATAGAAAAATTGGAGAGTTTGTGAAAATGAGGATTTGAGATGTTGGATTAAAGACTGAATTTGAATTGGGCTTCGGAAAAAGAAGACCCGTTTGGATTGGACCAACAGGAATTAATTTGAGATCGCAACTAGTAAATTCAATCTTGGAATTTGTTGGATAACTGCTTGCTGGAGCTTCAATTATGGTTGTAGATATTAATTCAATTTCTCCCATTTTGCTTTTTTTTCTCAATAATTTATTTGTGTGAAAAGCTACTTTAATAAATTATATGATTTCCACTGTTACATGTGTTTACACGTTTTCAATTGGTTATTTGTTTTATGGAAATTTCTACGGTACTCATCAGGGTACTGCAATGTATTGCGAGCTTTACTATTGTACAACTACACTCATTCTTTTCCTATGTTACCAAATCCTAACCATTAGATAAAGTAACTGCTTATTAACAAATGGTGTAGATGTTTATTAACAAATGATGTAGATGCTTCTTCTCCAATCCACTAAACAAGGTTACCTCAAATCTCTCTGTTTATGATATTCTAAACCCAAAACAAAACCTAAGAACCTAAACGGTTATAGCGTACAGTCCCTCTTACATTAACAAAATTATTTATTGTAATCTATGTATTGAGATTCGAAATTGAAACTCAAGTTCAATTCTTTTCACTCGAGTACACATTCCTATCATTTCAAATTTAATATCAAAATGAGAGATCGAGATGACAAAACTAAAGGGTGAAACAAATTTAGAGCTTTTTGAGGTAGGTTTCTTCCGCGAATTTTAGAAGAAGGTGATATTAAGTCAAAATTGTTTACAATTCTTGAAGGATTTATTTTAGATTCAAACTTGACATGTGAAATTAAGAGTAATTGATTTCAATGGCAGTGCTGGAGGCGTAAATGAGAGAGACATGAGCCAACAAGTATTGACTTGAAATGGAAGAGAATGGCGATTTTAAGTCGGAGAAATATCCATTATTGATTTAATTTTGGTACTAATTCGAGTATAATTTGTTTTCATGAATGAGTTGGGTTGTTAATTGAGGATTATACCTGAGAGAATCGGGAATACTGGGATAAACTCATTGTTATTTTTTTTATTCCAAAATCGGAGAAGAGAAGAATGCATCTAACTAAGCACATAAATTGAAAATGGAAGAAACTGGAGTGAAAAGGAACATTCTTGTTTTTTTTTTTTT
>CATIWQ010240244.1:0-22604 GCA_949673415.1 Euphorbia schlechtendalii
TCTTCGTGTTCTTGCACCAGCATGGCTCCAACCGATGACTCCTCTATTGCTAGTTATAGGATTAGGGGCTTTCCAGGTTCTAGTGGGCGGAGGACGGGTGGGCTTAATAAGTATTGTTTGATTTTGTCAAACGCTATCTGACACTGGTCATTCCAAATTACTAGTTGGCCTTTTCGAAGTAGTTTGAAGATTGGTTCGCAGATGGTAGTGAGTCTGGCGATGAATCTGCTTACATACTGTAGAGACCCCAGGAAAGATCAGACTTCTTTCTTCATTTTCGACGTGGGCATATCCCTAATGGCTTTGCTTTTATCAGGATCCATCTTAATTCCTTTTTGGCTGACTATATGCCCCAAGAGTTTCCCTGATGTAACCCTAAATACGCACTTTTTGGGGTTCAAGCGGAGATTGTATTTCTCGATTCTGGTGAAAAACTTGTCTAGGATAGCTGGATATTCCTCCCTGGTGTTGGACTTCACAAGCATGTCATCTACATAAACTTCCACCTCCTTATGGATCATATCATGCAGGAGGGTTGTAACTGCTCGCTGATATGTTACGCTAGCGTTTTTCAAACCAAATGGCATTACCTTGTAGCAGTATACACCCCATTCAGTGATGAATGCTTTCTTGATCTTATCAGTTATTTACCATTAGTATCTGGTTATAGCCTGAGAAGCCATCCATGAAGGAATACATAGCTTCCCTTGCTGCGCTGTCAACCAGTACATCAATGTGGGGTAGGGGGAAATCATCCTTTGGAGAGGCTTTATTCAGATCCCTGAAATCCAGGCAAACTCTAACCTTGCCATCCTTCTTTGCTACTGGGACAATGTTGGCTAGCCACGTCGGGTATTCAACCACTTCTAGGAATTTAGCTTCAATCTGCTTTGCTAGTTCAGCCTTGACCTTTTCTGCCCATTCCAGCCTTAAGCGACGCAGTTTTTATTTTACCGGCTTGATTCAAGGGTATGTTGGGATGTGATGTTCCGCGATCTGTCTGTCCACTCCAGGCATGTCCTCATATGACCAAGCAAATGCTGCCACGTGCCGTTTAAGTACATTTGTAATCTCTCTTTTTTTCTTCAGTATTCAAATCATTGGAAATTGTCACTATTTTTGGTGACTCGTTTGTACCCAAGTTAATTTTGTTTAATGATGTATCATGAATGTTAAAGACGTTATGTGTATGATCATATGAATGCATGGTGCCTTTAGGCAGAACATCAAATAAGTAAGCAAAATTGTCGTATTTCATTGAATGGGCCTCATAGTCAAAATTATCAAAAACATCAGAAATGTTCATGAATACATCATCTATATCCTCCTCCACAGGCGGAGGGGCTTCAATCGTTATAGCAGCAGGTGCGTCAGTGATAGGTTCTACTTCCTCTATAGAGAATACTTCTGCCAGTGGATCTCCTCTTCTGCTTTCAACAGTTACTGTGTTTACTTCCAGATTGGAATGAAAAAACATGGTGAGAACTGGTTGGTATCCATGTCTCCACCACATGGATATTATGGTTCCTAGAAGATAGCTCTCTATCTAGGTGATGTGCATGGTATGATAGTTCATCAAAATCTGGCACATGCCTCCTCTCTAGATGGTAACGGTACCTTTCTTGTGCTCCCCTTATGATCAACCGTACTGTAGAAGGCTCAGATGGTCTTGGTGCCAGTACCAGATATATAAGCATCCACCGCTATATGTAGTTGGTGAGCGATTCTCTCTATCTTTGCTTGCATGTGAGCAAATCTCACATGGCCTTTCCTAGGGGTTCTAAGAATGCAAAATTAGTCTAGAATTCTACAGCGATGTATCTCCAATTAGCCTTAACCTCCTCTGACTACATATAATACCATTGGCTTGATACTCTTGTTAGCGAGCATGGGAACAATGTAGATATCATACTCTGTGAAAGACCCTATGCTTGACACAGGGTGTAAAACTTAGATAGATGAGTAGAGGGTGCCTCATCTCCATTAAATATTATCATTCCGGCCAAGCTAAAACTGGCCCTTGGGACTTCCTCTTGTTCTCTCCTTGCCTGACTGCTTCACTCAGACTCAAGTATTTCTATCACATTATCTGGATTCATTCCTGACTCGAGTACCATTATGTACTATTCACCCTTGCTTGCCGATGCTTCCACTGAAAGGTCCACTTTCCCTTAGATGTCCCTTCTTACACTGAGCAACGTAGGTTTATGGCCGGTAAACGTTGGCATTCCGGCAAGGTTGATCTCAACAGCTTCAATTTTACCTCTGCACCCTCGATGGTTCGATTCCTCCTCCAACATCTCCAATACTTGATTAGGGTCGCTTCCCGACCCAACCATCAACACAAATTCTCCAAGCCCCTGGGACATGCATTTCATGACCTTCCACCTCTTTAGCTCGGAGTTAATTATTCCCACTCTTACTTTAAACTTTGGTAAGGGGTTAGTCTTGAGGGCAGGCTTGAGAGTAGGCTCATGGATGATCTTATCAGCCACCAGCTTCTGAATAGCTTTCAGCAACTCCTTGCAGTTATTTGTGCGGTGTCCTACAATTACATGATAATGACAGTAATTATCCTTCTCTTCTGGCTTGGGAGGTACATATGTCTTCAAGCTTTTCAGTTGATTGAGTTCACATAACTTGGTGAACAGGTATCCCAAATTAGCAGCGTATGGCGAGATGCCACGATATTCTTCCTTTGGCAACCTGACGGTGGCTGCCTTCTCCTTCCTCTTCGGCTGTACTACCGGTTACTTCACTTTCTGCCCCTACACATGAGTGGCTAAGAACTGTTTCCAGAGTTTAGCCATTCCCAGCTGTTAGAGGATACTATTTGGGGTCTCCGAGAAATGCCCATACTGCGAACTTGGGTTGTACTACCCCAGACCCTGAAATGTCTGAGAAGGTACGCTCTAGCTGGGCACAATGGTTTGAGCCACCCATTGAGTAAGAGAAATGTAATTGGAAGAGGGCCTAATTTTCGAAGACCTCATTACCCTTGGTCCGACAGTAACATGCCGCGGCTGCCATTGGAGGAACAGGGTACCCACTTGTGGCTCATACACTATTTGCGGTCGACCCTGATAGAGTGCAGGGGTGATTATGCCAGCACTTGGGAACATTGAAGGTCTGCTTTTTAGAGTTGTGCCACCAGCATTCGGCACCAAATCATTTACCCTCTACTCGGGTTGCCCAGTTCTAACATGACGATTGAAGACTGATAAAAACCGATCAGTATTGGCAGGCATTCGTTGTAGTTGCAATCTCGACACTCACCGATGATTGGTTGGTTGGTGGGTTCTGATCCACCCCAAGAGTTTGCTCGTTGATCACATTCTATTCCTGCTAATTAGACATGTTGCGAAAACTACGAGGAGCGTCTGGATCTGAATCTGAGCTAGAGTTGGTGTACGAAACTCCTTTGTGGCTTTTTCCTAGCCTATATACACATGGAGATCATTAGGGAATGCATGTAAAATCATGATGCGTGATTGATCCGTGAGATGTTTAATGTTATGGCTGCGGAAAAGGGTTAGCGTGCCATGATGTAAGATAAAATTACACACAAAAAAGAATAGAATCGTTAGTCCATGCGATGAATGAAGGTCCATATATTGGTTTTGAGATCCATATCCTATCCTTAGGACAATGTAAAGTGGAATGATGTGATGAAGTGTCCTAATTACCCGTGTGGTGATAGGTCAAAGTTTCTAGAGCTAACTCCCTTTATGTGTGAGTAGGCTGTGTGATGGACTCTAGTGCAAGGTATTCCCTAAATGTATAGAAAAAAAATACCGTAAGTAACACATAAATGAATGTTTTATTCATTTTGCCCCTATCGGGCCAAAGTCTCAGATGTCAGTAGACATCATCACTAAAGGTATGTAGTGATGCATGAGCAAAAGTTCGCCCTATAAGGGCTTGGGTTAGGATATCAACCGGGATATCCTTTAGACAGGTGCCCTAGAAGGGAGGTAATTCGGATGTCAAATGGGCATTTTGCTGGGATTTTGGTAAGTTTGTCTTATGAGTCAAATGTCATGTGGACATCACACAAGAATGTGGGTGAGTGATGCAACATGATTTCTAGTTGGTTTCGGGTCATCCTAAGGGGACACGATCTCGAGTGTCGACTAAGTTCCTACGTATGAGTGACATCAAACCATGTTTAATATGAGTGTGTGAGTTCAAGTTTCTGCACTAAGATTCGTGGTTAGCATGGCACATTCATACAATGCATGATAAATCAAAAAGCGGTAAACACTTACCACATAGCCCACATTATCTTTCTTCCAACCATACAACTCCCGTGCATAGGATTTTGGCTATTCTCTATCCTAAGTTTGGTTCATCTTAGTACCTCTAGGGTACTAAGGAGCGCACCTGCAGGAAAATATAATGCATGATCGTGTGTTTGGGTAACACCCTAGGGAAAATGCCTATGGCTTATTTACATGAGGGTTTATAAATGGGTTGCTGATGTAGAAGGTTCTTATTACACTGAAATACACTCTAAGCCTCTCCCCAAATAGGTTCTAACAAGGGAGGTATATGCGATATAGCAACAAGTGCTCCACTGGCTCAAGTACTATCTTTTCTCAGGGAGGCAAATTAGTAAAAGAGAAAGCTTCACGGTAATAGGGGTACCTTAGACTTATGGGCTAATCCCTTCTACTGCAATGCATAATAATAAATTATGTCAAAATTAAAAGAAAATGGAATAATGTGATTAATAATTTTCAGCACTTATCCAAAATCTAAAACCTTTAAAAAAACAAGTTTAGAAGAATCCCCAGTAGAGTCGCAAATCTGAGCGGGCGACATGGAGCGGTGGGTCGAGAGAGCACGATTTCATAGGCGTGGTCCATCGGGGTGTTTGAAAAAAGGAGAAAAGCACTGGGAAGGGGACCCGGGAAAAAGGTTTGAAAGAGAAAAAAGACGAAACACATTTAAGATCGGTTCGAACCCGAATCCGCCATCTCTTAGTGTGGAGTCGCCACCTGGAATAGCTCTTTCCAGGAATTAAAGTCCTGTGAGGCTTAACGTCCGGGGGATGGCCCACCAAGACACAGAGAATTGGGTCTGGGATAAGTTGATTATTTCTCATTGGATCACATTATATTACATCTATAGAAAACCGTTTTCTTTTAAATGCGCATATTCGCACTTAGGTCATTTTTGGAGTTTAGATGCATAGTTCACTTATTGCGAAATAATATATCATTCACAAAGCAGAAAAATAAACCATCCACAAAATAGTAAGTAAATGCGGAAAGTAAAAGTGAAAAATGAAAATTACAAGGCTTCAAAATTCGGGGGATGCAACTGCCAGCTAAACTATTAATTACATTTCCCAAAAATTGAAATTACGATACCCGAAGGAAAATTAAAATCCTAAAAATACATCTAATTCTAATCTACCTGAATCCACAAAGGTTAGCACAGGGGATAGCACGTATGTTCGATTTTGAATTCGGTGAGACTAGTGTGGCCTTAAAAAAGATCGCGATATTGTGTTTGTTATTTAAATAAAACCATTCATTTTATTAGCACATTGGTTGCTCATTTTAATTAATGAAATTGCTCGCATGGTAAAAAGTGAGGTCTGTTATCCAGGAATATATTTTATTCCCTTCGTGGAGGTGTTCTAACATACATCTCCTTGTAATAAAGAAAAAGATGAAGAAGAATTACAATAGTTAAAATAAAATAAAAGAAGAGAAAGTCCTAAGTTCGCAGAAGAAATCAGAAGAAGAAATTAAACACTGAAAGAACGAGAATTGCAGTTCTAGGAACTCAGAGGCTTACCCTTATTGAACGAATCCACGTCGAAGAAATCCGATCGGTCCTCGAGAAATCCTCCTCGTCTTTTTGTTTAAGTAAAAAAGTTGTAGTAGAAAGTTAAAAAATTGTTCGTTTTATTCTTAGAATTCGGAGTTGTTCTAAAAGTTATATTTTTTTCTGATAATTTCGAGATCCAAATTATCGAAAATGATCCTACTATTTATAGAAAAATCCCGAAAAATCCAAAAAAGGCAAGTTTTTCTGGCAAGGGGTCTCACCGGAAAAAAACTCCGACGAGATCCCTTGCATCGACTTTGACGAGGCCATGTACCTCGCCAAAGCCTAGCGAGGCAGCCTCGCCAAAGCTTGGCGAGGGTGGCCTCGCTGAACCCCTTTTGGCGAGGTTCACCTCGCTCGCCTTTGGCGATGCTGGCCCCCGGATATGTATTTTTTGTATTTTATATTTTTTTTAATTAATATTTTTTTCATTTTATTATTTTTTTTATTAATTAATCAATTATATAATTTATTAAAAAATGTCTTATTTTTTGAATTTTGAGACAAGGAGAATTCCCATTCGGATGCATCAGGATACTCGAAAATTGTGAGATTCAAGGATAAAATCCTGAAAAAGCTGTCATCATCGAACGCACGAGCTGGTATAAAATCCAGTGCTCACAGAAGTGTAGGATTTAGTTCCCAAAGCTAGAAGAAAATCCATCATTGCAACCAAATGGCTTTTTACGAACAAGCTAAATGAATATGGAAATATTGTTAAAAACAAATACAAACTTGTTGCTAAGGCTACAATCAATAAGAAGGAATTGATTATGATGAAACCTACGCTCATGTAGGCAGACATGAAGCCATTATGATTCTTTGCGCTTTTGCATCTCATATAAACTTTAAGTTGCTTCAAACGGATGTTAAGAGTGCTTTCCCAAATGAATATATTTAAAAAGAAGTCTATGTGCAGCAAACCCCTAATTTTGAAGATCCAAAGCTTCCAGATCATGTCAAAATTTTAAAGAAAACTTTGTATGGATTGAAGCAGGAACCTTGTGCTTGGTATGAAAGACTAACTATGTTTTTGCTTAACAAAGGCTATGTTAGAGGGAAAGCAAATACAACTCTATATTATGATGTGCAAGAAGAATGATGTGTTTGTAGTCCAAATATATATGGATGACATCATTTTTGGATCAATTGATGAAGGCCCATGCAAGGAATTCAACAAGAAAATGAAGTGCGAATTCAAAATGTCAATAATGAGAGAATTGAACATCTTTCTTGGATTGTAGATCAAGAAAATTTTAATGGATTCTTTTCAATATATACAAATATGCTAAGGGAGTCTTGAAGAATTTTCACATGGAGCAATCAAAGCCAATGTCAACTCTAATGGCTACAAACACTATCCTAAGCAAACATGGAGTTGGTAAACATGTATAGACTGGTAGTTTTACAAAGGTATTATAGGTTCTCTTCTTTACTTAACTGCTAGTCAGGTTGATATTCAATACGCTATTTGTTATCGTGCTCATTATCATTGTGACCTTAGAGAATCTCACTTAGCAACTAGTAAGAGAACTCCTTGGTACTTGCAAGGTTGTATTGATGCAAGATTCTGATATCTTTGTGCTGGTTAATTAAGATAGTAATTGAACATGCAACGTTGTAAGGTGGAATTTCAAAACTTAAAATTAACCCTAAAGGATCTCCTAAGCATGTCATGATTTACATAATCTAAGTTGAAACGTTCTATATATGCTAATAGGTTTATAAAACATATAAAAGAAACAAAACATCTAAGTTAAGAACATTACCACTTGATGCGTGCTACTCTCTTTTGGATGTGGCATTCCCTTAGAGCAATTCGGTAGAAATCCATTAGCATAGCCTCCAAACTAGGATATCCTCTACGATTGATCCACACGAATCTTCACTGACTAAAACCTCCGCAAAGGTGGATACCATTGGTAGACAGCAGCTGCTAGATCGCTCGAAAACCAGCACAAAAATATTAACTAAGAAGGCTCACTTCAAAATAGAAAGAGCCTTTTAAAGAATTCTTCATGGCTTAGAGAAACTTGTGGAGGATCTCGCAAAATCTCATGAATAAAAGATGTTGTACTTAGAGAGAAAGGCTGAGCTGAAGTATGTTAAAAGGATGAGAAGGGAGCCTATTTATAAAGAGAGGAGAGTTGAAAAATCCCCTCATTTAGCAATGTGTGATGGGAAAATCCCATCCCACAACGGGCTCAATTGCACGGATCCCTAGGCTCCGAGGGTTGACCCACAACACAGCACGCTTACGCGGGCTGTGCATTGCCTCCACAAGGCAAGCCTTAACAAGCTTGCCTTGTTTCGCAAGCTGGGCTTGCGAGCCTTCTCATAAGCCCAACTTACGGGCCGTGCAAGTCAGCCTGCTACCCACTAGCATGCGCAGGCCTAGTCCCCTCGCTAGCGGCCTACAAGCTTGACTTCGAACAATCTATGTTCGTTTGGGGCTCACTCATGACAGGAAAAATTTCCTTGCTTCGCTTACTGAAATATTCCCAATTTTATCCTTTAATCCTTTTAATTATTAATTTTATCCAATCAATTAATAATTCAACGAACGAATTGACAACCTTAATATTCTTGGCATAGACCTAGTCTATAGGTTCTTTACTCATTCTGACAAAGACACAAAGTGCGTAACCACATAGGATCCCAAAGTATAGAGCCGCTAGAGGTTAGCCTAAACTTGGCTTTCCATCTAAGAACATTTGGGCTTAGTGTTCCAGAATGATATGGATCCTGGTAACTCTAAACAATCAAATGGGCTTTCTAGCAAAGGCGTATGATCCCCTGATACTCGGAACGTCACGTGCCTGTGACTTGATTTGGTTCTATAGTAGTAACTAATACAATACACTCCTTCCATTAGGTTAAGTACCATCTAGTTTATTGAGCTCGGATTAAGTGTTAGCTCATGTAATAGACTTGTTCATGAAGAACACCACTCGCCATAATGTATCAAGATTGACTAGAAACCCGTTTTATCAATCTTTTACTATTATTAGAGGTTTATGAGTGTGTCTCTTCAATGAGAGGCCCTAAGGTACATCTCCCATTATATCACTATATCATGAGCGATGGATCCCATCTTTACTACTCGGCTTACCAACATGTGATCATTATTATACCCATAATTACCAGTATCATCCTGATCTCTAACGTATGAATAAGTATAACCCAAAGTATATCAACTCCTACATAAGGTAACAAGTATTTCAAGTCTGAGGATACTTATACTGCTAATGCAATAAGACATGAGACCAACACATGGAAATAGTTATTTCCAAGTGTCTGTCTTATAGCGGTCTCCAATGTATTACCCGAGTACATTCATGTGTTAATTCAAGGTACCACCTTTAGCTCGTTAGATCGGCTGCTTGGATCTAATCCAAGGAGTAAACCTACACATGCTAAAGGTCCGCTTCATTGATATCCAGTCTCAATGAAACTATGACTAGGGATATTTAAATTATTCATAGTAACACATATGTGCAATTCTCACACCACATAGCTCCCATTATGTCCATGCACTTTTACGCTATGAAGTAGTCACGGACTTCATTTTATCAATGCACATATATAATATCACATATATATGATACCAGCGAGATACATAAATTAAACAAAAGCACTGAGAAATAACAAAGATGCCTTTATTATTATTAATAATATGTTGAAACTGTTTGTACATTATAACTAATTAAGATATATCACCCTAATTTCCTCTAGGGCATACATCATGTCTAATAATGTCCCACTTGAACTAGAGCCAATTGCCCATGTGCTTCATGCCATACTCGTTAACATGTTGGTCAAGTTTAACCCGAGTTAATGGCTTTGTTAGCCCATCCACTAGATTTTGATCTGCTAGGATGTATTCTAAGCTTATATCCTTTCTAGTTTGTATCTCTTGAATGAGATGGTATTTTTCGAGTACATGTCCATTTCTTTGACAAGGTCGTTGTTCCTTTGCCTAAGCAATAGCCCCATTGTTATCGCAATAGACCACTATTGGATTTACCATGTTGGACACCACACCTAGATTACTAATAAATCCTTAAGCTAGATAGCTTTCTTAGCTTCTTCTAAAGTAGCTATACACTCAAATTTGTGGTTGAATCGGTAGTCTTATCCTATTTGAAACTTTTCCAAACAACTTTCCCTCCATTTAAGATAAACACATATCATGATTGGGACTTATAATCATCCTTCTCAAACTGAAAACTCATGTCGGTGTATCCCTTAACAGAGAGATCACCTTCTCCATATACCCAAAACATATCCTTAGTCTTACGTAAGTACTTAGGAATTGTTTTAATGGCCATCCAATGCTTCTCACCTAGGTCAGATTTGAAATGTGCTCGTGATGCTCAATGCATGTGAGATATCAAGCTGATTGCATATCATAGCATACATGATGGATCCTAACATTGAAGCATAGGGTATTCTATTCATGAGTAATCTCTCCTCTTGTGTTCTCGGGTACTCAGATTTAGAAAAGTTAATCTCATGAGACATTGGGAGATAACCCTTTCTTATCCAAAACCTTGCCTATATATGTACTTTGTGAAAGACCTAGCAGCCTTCTTGATCTATCTCGGCAGATCTTTATACTAACTATAAAAGCTGCTTCTCCAAGGTCTTTCATGGAGAATTTCTTCGACAACCATGACTAATCTATCTGAAGAAAAGGAACATCGTTTTCTATTAGTAATATGTCATCGACATATAATACAAACAAAATGATCGTACTCCCACTAGCTTTCTTTAATACATAGGGCTCATTAGCATTTGACGTAAAACCAATTTCTTAGATTGTCTCGTCAAACCTAATATTCCAACTCCTTGATGCTTGCTTAAGTCCATAAATGAATTTTGGCAAGTTACATACTTTTGAGCCATCTTTGGATGTAAAACCATTGGGTTGTGCCATATACACATCCCTTTCAAGATTCCGGTTAAGGAATGTAGTTTTCACATCCATCTGGCAAATCGCATAATCGTAATTAGTGGTGATGGCAAGGAGTATCTAGATAGACTTTAGCATGGCTATCAGTGAAAAGGTTTCATCTTAATCAATGCCTTCTTTTTTACTGTAACCTTTTGAAATCAGCCTTGATTTATAGGTAATTACATTATCGGCCATGTCAGTTTTCTTCTTGAAAACCCACTTGCATCCTATGGGCTTAATCCCACTTGGAGCATCTATCAAGTTCCAAACTTGATTTTTCATACATGGAGTCCATCTTTGACCTCATGGTTACAAACCATTTTTCAGACTCTGAGCCTTCCATTACCTCCTTGTACGTCTTAGGTTCATCATCATCCATAAGGAATAGATGTTTATTATTAGCATTGACAAACCCGTATCGTTTGAGAGTGATTGGAGATCGAGCTGACCTTCACAATGTCGGTGTTATAATAGGCTCTTCCATACTTACACTTTCTTGTGTAACAGGTGTAGGAACAATCGGTTGATTGTTTGTTTGATCTTCTTGAGTGCCTAACTCAAGATTTTTCCCTCTAGATTTTGCAAGTATATGCTCCTTCTCAAGGAATTGAGTATTTCTAGAAATAAATACCTTTTGTTCGTTAGGATCATTAAAGGTATAACCCATAGTCTCGTTAGGGTAACCTAAATATAAACCGCTATTTAACTTAGCACCCAACTTATCTAAACTTGTCCTCTTTATGTAAGCAGGACATCCCCAAACTCTTAGGTGAGAAAGAGCTGGTAACTTACCATACCACAATTCGTATGGTGTTTGATTAACTGATTTTGAAGTCACTCTATTTAGAATTTAAACTACGCTCTCAAGTGTATAAACAACCTTTAGCTCTTCAGATAGAACATGACTAAATGTCATGTGAACTACACAGTTCTTACTAGATTCCTTTTTTGATTCAGCATGCGATGTCTAAACAATGTGATTTTCCTGTTACTCAATAAATCGATTCATGATTTTGAACAGGTTCCCGAACTACACATAGTTGTCCAAAATCAATCTCATCCTAATCTGTATCCTTGTGATAACACTAGGGTAAACACTAGTGTGAGTAGGCTACTTCTCTATTCGACATGATATGAATGAAAAAATAATATGTACATAATATACACATACACACACATACATTGCTCATATAATAAATTTATATTAACACAATATCGTTCACGATTTTAAGGGTATAATAAATGTGGTAAATGAAAAAAATAATCTACACGTATTTAACTCTTTGATATATTTCACATATACATCTTTTGGAGACATACTTTGTGAACAAATCTACAAGCATGTAATGAGTAGATAAATATCTCATATTAACCTCTCCTTGTATTACATAGTGTACAACTAATCGATACTTAGTATTGATATACTTATTGTTACTATGATATATTGAGTCTATCGCATAAGATGTTAATGTTTTACTATCTCTATGAATAATCAACATTTTGTTTGGAGCACTCAGCATAAAAAGACTCAATAGTGTCTTTTGTCAAACAAAACCTTTGACTATAATTGGAAAAACTCAATTCCAGCCTTAGCCATACCTAATATACACCTATGTATTTATAAGGTTTATTTCTTTAGTTCAATATATTAGAGCATAACCAATGGTCATACATAAGTATCTTACAATTTTCTTAACAATCTTCCAGTGCTCTATTACTAGAATGAACAAATATATTACTTCAATGCAATATAACATGGATTATATTAGGTCTAAAATATAACATAGCATATATAATGCCAATATATGGAACATTTTCCATATCCTCCCACTTGATAGGAGTTTCAGGACAAATACTTACACTAAGAATCATATTCTTAGTTATCGGACTTTTTATGGTTTCATTATTCTACATATAGAATCTTTCTCAAACTCTTTTTGTACAAGATTCCAGAGATAAAGATACTAATTATCTTATCCATCCATTTAGATATTGATCCTAGGACCTATGCGGACTTTCCCATAACTTGCATCATAAAGTTACTTGACACCATACACAATAGTTCTCATTTACCATTCTAAATACCATATCCTTAAAACCTCAAGAGATTATAAATTAACTTATCAAATCAAGAAACCTTGTATTCACAAATCTTTGGGACAAATCCTCTTAACTTTTTCATATAGATCTTGTTAGAGATGATGCATGCCCTAGAGGCAATTAGGATGATATATCTTATTTAGTTACAATGTACAAATGGTTTCGGATTATTATTAATAATAATTAAGGCATCTTTTTTATTTATTAGTGCTTTTATTTATTTATGTATCTCATTGGTATCTTATATGTATAGTATTTATATACACGCATTGATAAGATAAAGTAAATGACTATTTCATAGAGTAAAAGTACGAGGACATAGTGGGAGCTATGTGGAGTGAGAACTGCACATACGTGTTACTATGAATCGTCTAAATATCCCTAGTCATAGTTTCATTGAGACTGGACATCAATGAAGCGAATAGACTAACATGTGTAGGCTTACTCCTTGGTCACGAGCTGAAGGTGGTACCTTGAGTTAATACATGGATGTATTCAGGTAATACATTGGAGATCACTATAAGACAGACACTTAGAATTTACTATATCCATCATGTGTTGGTGTCATATCTTATTGCAGTAGCAGTACTAATATCCTAAGACTTGAGATACTGGTTACCTTATGTAGGAGTTTCTATACTTTGGGTCATACTTATTCATACCCTGGTGATTAGGATAACACGGGTGACTACAAGTAAGTGATGAACACATGTTGGTAAGCCTAGTAGTCAAGATGCGATCCATCGCTCCTGATATAGTGATATAACGGGAGATGTACCTTAGGGCCCCTTGTTGAACAGACACACTCATAAACCTCTGATCAGAGTATAAGATTGATAGAACGCATTTCTAGTTACAATGTACATTATGATGAGTGGTGTTCTTCTTGAACAAGTTTAATTCCAGGATAGCTACACCTATTACATGAGCTAACACTTAATTTGAGCTCAATAAATTGGATGGTACTTATCCTGATGGAAAGAGTGTATTGCATTGGTTACTAATGCAGAACCAGATCAAGTTACAAGCACATGAAGTGTTGAGTATTGGGGATCCATAAGCCTTTTCTAGAAAGCCCATTTGATCTTCTAGAATTATCGAGTTCCATAATGGCCTGGAACACTAGGCCTAAAGGTTTCCGGATGGGAAACCAAGTTTAGGTTAACCTATAGTGGCTCTATACTTCAAGATCCTATGTGGTCATACACTTTTGGTCTTTATTGGACTTAGTAAAGAACCTATTGATTGGGTCTATGCCTAAAATGTTTGGTAGTCGAATTTGTTAAAACAATTATTAATTGGTTGGACCAAATTAATAATTAAAGGGAATAAAAGAGAAAATAGGGGAAATTGGATGGAGAGAAGCAAAGGAATTTTTCCCGTTGCGAGTGGGCCCTAAATAAAATGAGATGTTTGGAGTGGGGCTTGGGCAGTTGCCCCGTGAGTTGAAAAGCTCATGGGCTGCTAACGTGTGGCGTAAGCCCATACGCACTGCCCATGGTAGCACTTGCGCTGGCCTACCATGTAAGCCCGCAAGCTTGGGCTTACGGGAAAGCCCCAAGCCCAATCTTGCAGTACAAGGCAAGACCCCTAGGGCTTGCCTTGTGGAGGCAAGCGCATGGGTCAGCTCGCGGGTCAAAGGGACCCACGTGGCTGACCTAATTGTGGGATGGGAATTCCACCCCCACATAGTTCTTAAGGGGGAGTCTACCACTCCCCTTCTACCTATAAATAGGCCTCCCCTCTCTCCTTATTCCACACTTATTCTTAGCCTTTCTCTCTGAGTTCGACATCTCTTTCTTTGTTAGTTGTGCGAGATACTCCACGAGTTTCTCCCAGCAATAAAGAATTATTTAGAAGGCTCTTTATATTTTTAACTAAGCCTTCTCAGTTTGTATTTTCAGATTGGTGTTCGAGCAGTCTAGCAGTTGTTGTCTACTAATGTGTAGAACACAAGTTAAAAGTACTTCACAGTACTTAAATGTTTTTGAAATAGCCAACTAAATAGGCTAGTGAATTTAATTGAGTACTAAGTAGACTCTTAGTTAATAAAGATGACTTGAGTTTTGTTTAAGAAAAACAACTCAGTTTTTCTAAGTCATTTATTAAGTTATGACCTAATGTAGGATAAGCTAAGTTGTGCTGAGTACTATGTAGTTTAAGTAAATATCTACTCAACATGTACTAAGTCTGACTTTTATTAATTAAAAGCAGTTTCCTTTAACACTTTGAGAATTGAATGACACACATGTGTTTAGCGTATTCTCTGAGAGATGGAATATTGTTTAGATGTTTTTCAAGTAAAAAAGTGCTGAAATTAAAGAAGATTTCAAGTGGTCCTCACAAGACTAAAAGAGTTAGTACGGAATATCGAGAATCCATCACAAAAGTCCAAGGAAAAAGGAATTCTCTTTCATGCGCTATTTCTCTGTGTTTTTTCATGACTTTGCCAAAGTTAGCAATGTCAACCAATCTGAAGATTCCATGTTGCATTCTCGTGCGCCTCTCTCGAACCGAATTGCTTGAAGATAAACAGGATTTTTTCAACAGAATTATATCGCACCTCAACGTTCAATTTTCTATCTCTAAACATCCTGGAATCTATCTCTAATGGGAAGATTTGAAAGAGTTGAAGAGAAGAGAATTGAAGATCAGTAAGCCCAAAAAGTTTGCAACGGCTACTTTGCAAAGCTTCAATTATAAATAGAAGACAAAAGCAGACGTTCAAACTTGGTGAATCACCTTGAATTTCTTAAGAGCTAAATCATTATAGAAATCTTTCTAGCTTTTAAGAAATTCCATTTCAAGCAATTAGCAAACAATCCATTTTTACATCTGTTTGTGATAGAGAGAATCACTCAGTAGATTAACTTGTAAGGATTTAATAGTTATAAGTTGAATCCAGTTTGTAAATCTTATTCATCTTTGAGTGAAAGTTTGGGAAGGGTACCTAAACTGTGTTTAGTGGTAGTTAGAAAGAAAGGTACTTTTTGTAAAATTTCTCTTCCCGCTGTAAAGGCTGCTCTGCCTAAGTAAGGAAAGATCAACTAGTGGATTTAAGCTCGAAGAGAGTATCCGGGGATTGGAGGTAGTCTCAGGGCCGAATGAGGATAAAACTAGTTGTTGACGTTCTTACTTTCACTATCTAGTCTTTACTATCCAGCATTCTCTCTATTCTAAATCATTTTCGCTTGAAAGACCAATTCGTACTGAGTAGGAACTCAACAAGGAATTGAAGATAAACTATCAAGCACAACTGAATAGTTTGTAAGTTTTAAAGCGCTCAGCATCGCATAACTTAGCACGTAATTAAAAATTAACTTGGTTTAAATTTGTTATAAAAATTAAAAGTAACAGAGAATCGCATTCACCCCCCCTTCTGTTGTTGTTTATAAGTCATATAAGGACCAACAAGTGGTATCAGAGCGGTTGCTCAACTTATTGACTAACTTCCGTTGAGTTTCGATCCATAAATGGCTTACAACAACTTCAGTTATGGCTCCGGTCAAGCAATTCTCCTCAAGGAGGGAATGTTAGTAACAAGACCACCTCTCTTTGATGGTAATCATTACACATTCTAAAAAATCGCATGAAAAATTTTATCCAGTCTCAAAGCATGCAGGCTTGGCTCATAATCAAGCTTGGTCTCAGAGTTCCCACGGTTATGGGGAACAAAATTCATGTCCTAGATCTAAAAGACTATAATGATGCTAACATGAGGCTTCTCAAAGAGAATGCCGTAGAGATTAACTACTTACATTGTATGCTTGATCTTACTAAGTTTAATAGGGTCTCAGTATGTGAGACATAAAAAGAGATCTGGTAAAAGTTGGAGATTACCTATGAAGGGATGGATAAAGATAAAGAGTCAAAGATCAACCTCATGCTAAGGGAGTATGAGATGTTCTCAATGAGCACCGGCAAGGGTATTACAAACATGAATACCTGGTTCATTAACATTGTTATTGAACTGAAGAGATTGGGAAAGAAGTTCACTGAAGAGGATCTCATCAAGAAGATTCTGTGCATTCTTAACTTAGAGTGGAGCTCCAAGAAGAGCACTATTGAGGAGGCTCATTACCTGATGACCTATAGCTATGATGAGTTGATAGGCACCTTGCTAACTCATCAGATAACTTTGAGGAAGTATTATAATGACTCCTAGAGGAGTCAAGGCAAGGATAGAGAGGGTAAAGCCATTATCTTGAAAGCTGACTCATCGAAGGAGTCCACCAGCTGTGACTCTGAAGAGAAAATGGCCCTTTTAACAAGGTGTTTCAAATGCTTCATGAAGAAGGATAGGAAGTTAAACAAGAAGAAGTTTCCCGCTAAAATCAAGTCAACTTAGCATCGTTGTGGAGCTGAGGAAGGACCCTTAGAAAGAGTATAGCAAAGATAACAAATGCTTTGGCTGTGGAGAGAAAGGCCTTTGTTCAATCCAATTATCCTAAGGAGAAGAAGGACAGATTTAAGAAGAGGTTTGGCAAGAAGAATGAAGCCCTTGCTACCACTTAGAGCAACTCAAAAGAATCCTTGTCATTCAATGAGGAAGCAACTAATGAAGTAAACTTCTATCTCATGGCCATGGAAAATCAATGGGGCAATGGCTCATCATCTACCTTTGCTAGAGATCCATCCGCTGCTGACTCCAAAGCTGAGTGCAATAAGGGAAAAGCTCTTTAAGCTGAGGTACATTCTGAAATTCCCTTATCTATGGAAGAATTCACCCATGTACTTTTTGATGTTATGAAGTTGACTAACAAGTTGATGAAAAACATCAAAGAGTTAGTGAGGAGATATGAAGATTTGGAAGACACCGTCGCTTCCTTATCTCTAGATATCCACTTTCTTCAAGAAAAAGATGAGTATCAAGATTGTTCAAATAGCAAGCTCACTAAGAAATTAGATCCGTTGATTGCTGAGGTAATAGCTTTGAAGAAGAAGCCTCCTCCAGCCAAAGGTCAACCTACGAGTAACCAAACTCGTAATTCGAAGAGGAAAAATTTCTCTAAAAAGAAGATTGCGAGCTAGCCTAAAGGAAAAATGGCGTGTAGTTTTTGCGGAAAAGCTGGACATGCCACAATAATGTGTATGCACAAAAATGGTTATTATGATTAGTATGTCTGGTCAAACTTAAGCACTACTAACAAGGGAGGATCCAGCTCAAATGCATGGGTACCTAAGAAAATGTAACTATTTTGCAAGTGAGCGTTAGATCTGCTGATGACTCTCGAATGTGGTATTTGTTAGAGGAAGCTCAAGGCATATGATGGGAGATGAAAGCCAATTCATCTCATTGAAGCATAAAAGAAAGGGAAGTGTTAGTTTTGGAGATAACTAGAAAGGCAAGATAGTGGGTTGTGGCACTATCAGTGTCTCTCCTTCAGTCGAAGAGGTTTCTCTAGTTAAAAGTCTAAAGTTCAACTTTCTTAGTGTAGCTCAACTTTGTGACAATAGCAGAAAGGTTACATTTGACTAAGCAGAATGTTCAGTAATTGACTGTAAGACTGATTCTACTATTCTCTTTGCTCCTCAAATCAATAATGTATATATGATTGATTTATCCCTCGGCTCCACTAACATGTGTCTTGTATCTAAGGAGGAAAATTCATTGCTTTGGCAAAGAAGGTTGGGTCATATAAATATGAACATTCTATCCAAATTGGCAAAAAGAAATTATTTGTTGGGTTACTCATCATCAGCTTAGAAACGGATAAACTCTGCTCAGCTTGCTAGCTAGGTAAGCAAGTTAAGAAATCTTTAAAGTCAATTAATCACGTAGTAACTAAGCGACCATTGGTGCTCCTCCACCTGGATCTTTTCGGCCTAGTTCAGCCAATGAGCATGGGTAGTAAGAGATTTTTCTTGGTGGTTGTGGATGACTTCACGAGATTCACTTGGGTAGTCTTGCTTAGTAGAAAAGATGAAACATATGAATCTTTTGTCAAGCTCAGTAACCACACAATGAATGAAATAGGAGCTAAAATAATTAGAATCTGAAGTGATCATGAACGTGAATTCGAGAACTTCAATTTTAAAAAATCCTGTTCAGCACCTGGTATTGACCACAACTCCTATTCTCCTTATACTCCTCAACAAAATGGAGTTGTAGAAAGGAAGAATAGAACTATAGTTGAAATGGCTCAATACATGATGAGTGATAACAATCTACCAAAGTACTTTTGGGGAGAAGCTGTTAACATAGCATGTTATATCTTAAATAGGGTTTTAATTCGCCCAATTCTAGAGAAAACACCATATGAACTTTGGCAAGGGCGCAAGCCTAAGATTGGTCATCTCAAATCTTTTGGCTGTAGGTGCTTTATTCTTAACACCAAAGAGAAACTAGGAAAGTTTGATCCTAAGTTTGATGAAGGTATCTTTTTGGGATACTCAACTAACAATAGGGCATATAGAATATATATTAAAAGAACCGGCCTATTAGAGGAGTCTATGCATGTGGGTTTCAATGAAACAAACAATGCAGATAGACGTCCATCAGATGGAGATGAAGAAGTACCCTAGCAAGTGAATCAACTCATCATGCCACTCTTTGTGTTACCCAACTCAGCACAAAACCCCCTTACAGGAAGTCATAGAAGATGAGGATCTTTCTATCAACTTCAACAATGGCCGAAGATCAACCTCCATCTCAGCATCCCATTATCGATCCTCCAGTTTTTTATCCGATTCTTCCAAGAAAGATTAGAGTTCATCGCAACCATCTGTTAGGCAGCATAGTTAACGATGTTAATAATCCAGTGATGATGCAAGGTCAACTCAATAGGATGATGAGTTATCCAGACATAATTTCATTGATAGAACACAAGAAGTTTGAAGATGCATAAGTTTGAAGAAGAGCTGGATCAGTATAAGCGCAATGATGTTTGGGATCTAGTTCCAAATTTGAAAGGGAAATCTATCATCAAAACAAAATGGGTTTTCAAAAACAAGCTAGATGAAGATGACTCTGTTGTTAACAAGAAAGCCAGGTGTGAGCGGATGACATGGAGCGATGGGCAGAGAGAGCACTGAGATTAGAGGCACGGTCAACTAGGGTGTTTAAGTTGAAATGGGTCGGGGACCCGGAAGGTTTGGGTAGAGAAAGCGAAAATGTTTTAGATCGTTCAAACCCGAATCTGCTGTCTCTTAGTGTGGAGTCGCCACCTGGATTAGCTCTTTCCAGGAATTAGAGTCCTATGAGGCTTAACGTCCGGGGGACAGCCCACTAAGACATAAAGATTTGGGTTTGGGATAAGTTGCTTATTTCTTATTAGATCATATTATATTACTTCTATAGAAAAATGTAATTCTTAATTGTGCATATTCGTACTTATGTCATTTTTTGAGTTATAATGTATGATTTAAAGCACATACGGAAAGTAGTAAAACCTTACATAAAGAAAAATAGAGTTTTCTGGAAAAACTCTATTTTCATGAGAAACAACAACAAAAAATTATTTTCTTTCAAATAATTCGGATCCAAAACACGTTTGGATTCCGAAACTTTATGATTTTCAAATCTACTTCCATATATTTCTTCTTCTAAAATCCTCAGATATTCTCAGGTCTAAAATAAATTTAGAACTCAAGTTTGATTATCTTTTGGATAAATAAACATTTATTTTCTACACAAACACAACTGAAAAACAAACGAAGAATGCTCTCGAGTATCATACGGATACACTTAAATGGATTCACGCCGAAAGGGTAAGCCTTTGAGTTCCTAGAGCCGCTTATTTCGTGCTTCTTGATTTTTCTTAATTTCTTCTTTAAATGTGGACCTATGGATTATTTTATTTCCTTCTCCTTTTCTATTTATGAAAATACATGTTAGAATGCCCCCACGAAGGAAATAAAAATTATTCCCGGATAACAGGCGTCATACTTTGCCATGTTGTCATTTTTACTAATACAAAACGACCAACATATGTGTTAATAAAAATGAATCTTTTTATTCAAAATAAGATCAATCATTGATGTTTTTAATTAGGCAACACGGTCCTGATCACAAGGTTCTGACTCTATTAATTTTGAGGGCTTATATTTAGTGATGATTCCAAAAACCTTGTTCCCCACTTTTCTACCGATAAGATAAAAGTTAAAAATACGAACAATTATTGTCAATACTACTTATCAAAATAGAAAAATGGTGACCACTGCAAGTATACAATTTCGATGTAGTTTTAAAAGATATCGATCCCATAGGGAAGGAACCTGTTCGAAAGACCAACAAGAGTAACAGAACAAAGAAAATAAAATAGATAATTTTATTGTTGTTGGGTTGGTTGGGATATGAATGTAAATAAATAGATAAATGTATAAATAGATTAGAGTAGAAGAAATCTATATAAATTGTCCCTACGAACAAGTATAGCAAAGAAAACATGCAAAATCATCAAAGATATTACGTATACTAGACTACTTTAACAGATTCGGTTCTAGACACTCAGATATTGAATTATTCACCACAAAATAACACATGAAATGACTTTTCTAAATCTAGTGCAAAAGATTTAAGATGATTATATAAACCTGGATAACAATAGTACTATGCTTAGTATGGGTCGCTCTCACATAGCCATATTTAGCAAATTACCATTCCAAAAATGTTGGCTCACTAAACAACGTTATAATCACAGATCCAGTGATTATACACAATCTTGTTAACCCCGAAATCACTCTTAAAGTTAACACAAAAGCATATAACTTGATTAATATAAAAGACTCAGCACGAAATACACAATATGACATATAGACATATCATAAACTTCAAAATAGAAAGTATAAGTAGAAAACAAAGCAAAGTGTTAAAGTATGTAAGTGAAAGCTAAAGTTGATCAAATCGTTTCCACTCTTTAATGGGAGTCATCAATTCCCGTAATTCCTGTGTCTACTTTGAATTCGGTCTCGGCTTGTACAGAACCTCTGTTAGGATGCTATTCTTTGTGAATATTGAATAAACGAATATTGAAGAATGAAAACATTTATTGATAACTGATTTGCAATTACACTTATACAATAATCGCTCGAATATGTAAAGAAATCTAGTGATCAAAATAAGGTTCGAATCACTTATACATTTTCTCACTAACTTATAACGAAGCGAAATCTATAAAATTTTCTCTCTGAAACTATGTATGCACGTATTCCACACTACACACCATATAACATATGCCAGATAATAAAATTATGGAGTTTGGAGCCCTATTTATAGAGCATGAAGGGTTGTATCCGTTTAGATGAAAGGTCGTGTCCATTAGCGAAGAGTTGCACCACTTCATTGTGGTTGGTTGAATTGGTTTGATCTCATCTACAATGGAAAGGCACCTTTCATGATTAGTTGACTTCCAAAAGGTGTCTTTTTGTCTGATAGTTAAAGGCAGTTGATGGTGGTTAATTTTTCTTATCCGACGATTGAAAGAACAGAAGAGTTGACCAAAAACCATCAATGTCGTGATCGTGAATACTTGGTTGGCAACTTTCTATTGTGAAGGTTAACAAGTCGTGACCGTGATATATGTGTCACGATTGTGACATGCCTTTTTCCCATGATTCCTCTTTCCGATTTCTACCGATCTTTGACATCTTCGATCCTTTGCCAATTCCTTAAGTTCCATGCATCTTTTTGCACCTTTTTCACTCTTTTTGCATAGATTTCCAACTTTAATCATTTTACTTCCAAGATTTACCTAGTACCTGCATT
>CATIWQ010240296.1:0-18285 GCA_949673415.1 Euphorbia schlechtendalii
GCTCCAATGAGATGAACTAGCTTTCATCTCCTATCATATGCCTAGAGCATCCACTATCGAAATATCACATTCTAATTTCATCAGCAGATCTTAAGCTCACTTGCAAAATAATTACATTTTCTTAGGTACCCATGGTTTTGATCAAGGTCCTCCTTTGTTAGTAGATCTCAGATTAAACCAGTCGTACTTGTCATAATAACCATTTTTATGCCTATAGAGACTTGGGGCATGTCCAGCTTTACCGCCAAAACCACACACCGCTTTCACTTTGAGCAGGCTTGTTCACCATACTCAATTCGAAAGGCTTATCCTCAGCAATGATGCCAAAAACTTGTTCGCGTTAAATTATAGGTGTTGTCAATACCATTTATCATATAGAAAAATGATGATAACTGCAAGTATACAAGTGCGATGTAGTTTTAAAAGATATCAATCCCATAGGGAAGGAACCAACTCTAAAGATCAACAAGAGAAAAGGAACAAAAAAAATAAAATAAATGATTTTATTTTAGCTGGGTAGGATGGGATATGATGGTGTATTAATGTATATAGATTAGATTAGAAGAAATCAGTATAGATTATTCCTACGAACCAGTATAGTAAAGAAAACATGCAAAATCAACAAAGATATTACGTACACTAGACAAATTTAACAAATTTGGTTCTAGATATTTAGATATTCAATTATTCACCGCAGAGCAACACATAAAATGACTTTTCTAAATCTAGTACAAATGAATTAAGACGATTATATAAACCTGGATAACAATACTATTATGCTTAGTATGGGTCACTCTCACATAGCCATATTTAGCAAGTTACCATTCCAAAAATGTTGGCTTACTAAACAGTGTTATAATCACAGATCCAATGATTATACACAATCTCGTTAAACTCGAAACTACTCTTAAAGTTAACTCAAAAGCATATAACTTGATTAATATAAAAGACTCAACATGAAATACATATTATGACACATATACATATCATAAACTTCGAAATAGAAAGTATAAGTAGAAAATAAAGTAAAGTTGTAAGGTTTGCAAGTGAAAGATAAAGTTGATCAAACTGTATCCACTCTTTAATGGGAGTCGTCAATTCCCGCAATGCCTGTGTCTACTTTGAATCCGGTCTCGACTCGTACATAACCTTCACTAGTATGTTATTCTTTGTGAATATCAAACAAATGAATATTGAAGAATGAAAACTTTTATTGATAAGTGATTTACAATTACACTTATACAACAATCGCTCGAATATGTAAAGAAATCTAGTGATCAAAATAACATTCGTATCACTTATACATTTTCTTGATAACTTAGAACCAAGCAAAAACTATATGAATTTCTCTCTAGAACTACATTCACACCATATAATTCTACACTTTCCTCACACACACTGATTGTCACAAAAATGATGAAGTTTGGAGGCCTATTTATAGAGTACGAAGGGTTGGATCCATCCAGATGAAGAGTCGTATCCATTGGCGAAAGATTGCATCACTTCTTTATGATTATATGAAAGGATTTAACCTTATCCCTAATGGATAGGCACCTATTCATGATTGGTTGACTTCTAATAGGTGTCTATTCGTTTAACAGTTGATGGCGGTTAATCGATTTTATCTGGTGGTTGAAAGAAGATAAGAGTTAACCAAAAACCATCAAGGTCATGACCACGAATATATGTCATGACCATCAACACTTGATTGGCACCTTTCTATTGTAAAAGTTAACAAGTCACGACTGCGATATGTGTGTCATGATCGTGACATCCCTTTTTCACATGAATCCTCTTCGCGATTTCTAACGATCTTTGACATCTTCGAACCTTTGCCAAATCCTTTGGTTCCACGCATCTTTTTGCACCTTTTTCACTCTTTTTTCATATAATTCCACTTTTTATCATTTTACTCCCAAGATTTACCTAGTATCTACATTTGCATCAAAAAAAACTACATACCACGTGAAATCTTTTATATGAAGTATAAAAATGACTTAAACCATAATGCTTAATGTATAAAATTATTATAATAATAAGCGTAATTATACACTTATCAGCCAGCAAGGGTATTCAGGCCATGAATACCAGGTTCATTAATATCGTTAATGAATTAAAGCCTCTTAGCAAGAAGTTCATTGAGGAGGAGCTGGTGAAGAAAATTCTTTACGCTCTTACCTTAGAGTGGGATGCCAAGAAGAGCACGATCAAGGAGGCTTATGATCTTAAGACCTACAACTATGATGAGCTGATAGGAACCTTGCTCACTTAGGAACCCATTGCAGATCCTCCAGTTGCTGATCTGGGTCTACTAAGGGAGATTAGGACACATCGTAACAATCCGCTCGATAGCATAGTTTATGATGTTCATAATCCAGTGATGACAAGAGGTCAGCTCAGTAGGATACTGAGTTATCTAGCATTCGTCTCATTGATTAATCCCAAGAAGTTTGAAGACATGGGAGGAGATGATTATTGGATGATCGTAATGCAAGAGGAGCTGTATTAGTTCAATCTCAATGATGTTTGGGATCTAGTTCCTAAGCATAAAGGGAAATAAATTATCGACACTAAATGGGTTTTCAAGAACAAGCTTGATGAAGAAGGCTTGTTCTTGGGAACATGGCCAAGCTTGTTGCACAAGGCTACAATCAGTAAGAAGGCATCGATTATGATGAGACTTATGCTCCTGTAGCCAGGCTTGAAGTTATTTGAATCCTGCATGCTTTCACATCTCATATGAACTTCTATCAAATGGATTTTAAAAGCACATTCCTGAATGGATTCATTCAAGAAGAAGTTTATGTTTACTAGCTTCCTGGCTTTAAAGATCCAAATATTCCTGAGCATGTCTTCAAACTGAAGAAAGCTCTTTACGGATTGAAGCAAGCTCCTAGAGTGTTGTATGAGAGATTGACCAATTTCTTGATCAGTAAAGGCTATGAAAGAGGAAAAGCATATACAACTCTGTTTATCATGTGAAAGAAAGAAGATGTGTTGCTTGTCCAAATATATGTGGAAGATATCATATATTTGGAGCAACTGATGAGAAGCTGTGCAAGGAGTTTAGCAAGTAAATGAAAAGTGAGTTTGAAATGTCTATGATGGGAGAGCTCAACTTCTTCCTTGGTCTTAAAATTAAACAGACTGAAGATTGAATCTTTATCAACGAGCGAAATATGCTAAAGAAGTCCTGAAGAAGTTTGAAATGGAGCATTTGAAGCTAATGTCCACTCCCATGGCCATTTATACTATCTTAAGTAAAGATGAATCTGGAAAACCTGTAGATAGAAAATTCTATAGAGGAATCATAGGCTCTCTTCTTTATCTTACAACTAGTAGGCTAGACATACAATATGTTATGTGCTAATTGGCTCGTTATCAAGCTAATCCCAGAGAATCTCATCTAGCAACTATGAAGAGAATTATTAGATACTTGCAAGGCACTCTTAAAGCAGGTTTGTGGTATTATAATAGCATGAATTTCACTCCAAGAGGATTCACTGATGCTGATTTTGGAAGAGATAAGCTTGATAGAAAAAGCACCATAGGAGGATGCCATTTCCTTGGAGAATGCATAGTCTCATGGTACAGTAAGAAGTAAACTTTTGTTGCATTGAGTACAACTAAAGCTGAGTACATGCCAGCAAGAAGTTGTGTAGTACAAATTCTATGGATCAAGCAGCAACTAGAAGATTATGGTATAAAGTCTAAGTTTCTCAAAGTTATGTGTGATAACAAGAGAGTAACTAACCTATCCAAGAATCCAGTTTAGCATGGTCGGATAAAGCATGTCAACATTAGGCATCACTTCATTAGAGATCATGTGCTAAGGGGAGATGTCACACCTGCTATACAAAGGCTAAGAATTTGAAGTTGAAAAAGGCAAGGGTGGAACCATCCATAGTTCCTAAGGCGGTCCTCAAGGAGGATGAGGATTATTTTGTAGTGAATTTCAAAGGCTCAAGCGAGGAGGCCACTAAAGAAGTTCCTTTATCTGGTAAGTTGGAGCAAGTTTCAACCACTACCTCAACCACCTCATCTCCAAAGGTAAAAACTAGCTCACAAAGTCCTAAGGCCAGTCCAGCAAAAGAAAGGGTAGGAGTCACACTTGCCTAGCCACAAGTTAGCAACAAAGGGCTTTAAAGTTAAAAACTCATGCTTAGAGGGAAGCTGAGGTGAGATAGCTAGCAGAGGAAGCAGAGGATACTAAGGACAAGGAAGCAGAGGATGCTAAGGGTAAGGGAAGGAATTATTTGTGTTTGGGGAAGAGAAGAAGCGGTATTTTGGGTATTATTTAAGGAAGTATGAGGAGAGAAAGAATCCTGGGTATGTACAGGAGAATTTACAATGTTTGAAGGTGGGGTATTTATAGATGAAGAAGGAATTTCGGTAACTACAAGAGTAGAGACTAGGGTATTTCTAGGAGAAGAGGGTGTAAGATTGATAGAAGAAATGGGTGTAGGATTTAAGAGAACCTTTAGGTTAACTATTTGATCGAAGGATGGATTAGCTTGAGGTTCTTCAGACTGAGTAGGAAGTTCCTTAGTCTGAGTGAAATTGGGTATGGGAATGTTGGGCTCATGAAGATCAGACTCTCCCTGATGAGGGTGTAGGGTAACTCTAACATCTTCATCGCTGCTCACCACCTGGATGTTTTTCTTAAGTGGGCGGTTAGTGGCAGAGCACTTGCGCTGAGTTCCCTTTACCTTGTTAAGGGCCTCTTGTACTACAACCGTGATGCCAGGATTAGTTGTGTCCTCCTCCTTGCTCTTCTTAGAGGATCCTGGCTCCTTTGAAGCCTCAAATATGTCTAGTTTTTGCTTCCTCTGAGTTAAGGTTTCTTCCTTGTCCTTAACATCCTTTACTTCTTCTACAAGCTATCTCACCTCAGCTTCCCTCTGATCCTGGGTTTTCAATTTTGAGGCTCTTCTTTGCCTAACTTATGGCTTGGCAGGTGTGACTCCTACCCTTTCTTTTATTGGACTAGCAGATAGAGGTACATCTTTAGTGGCCTCCTCGCTTGAGACTCCAAAATCCACCAAAAAATCATCCTCATCCTGCATGAGGAAAGCCTTAGGAACAATTTATGGTTCCACCCTAGCCTTCTTCAGCTTCAAATCCTTAGCCTTGATATAGGGAGTGTGAACTTACTTATACTTCAGCTTACTGAAATGAGGCATATCTAGAGTTTTCTTTAAGGTGACCACTATTTCTCCAAGCTCATAAAAAATTGGGGTTGTGTCCAATCGCACCGCCTTCATAAGAGGGTGATGAAGTATTCCATGTGGTAAACGGTAGTAACCTTAGTCAAGTGATACATGAGCAACACTGGCTAGTTTAGTTGCTTCTCTTCTACCATGTTGTAAACTACACACCTCTCAAAGCAGGTACAACTGCTCAAAGACCCAATTTTGTGTAACTGAAACTTGACAAGTAGCTCATGGCATACCCTTACCTCCTAACTCATCCTTGAAACTGCAATTTCTCCAGCTCCATAATCTACAGGGAGCTCCCAATTTGCTGGGATAGCTACTCTCTTCATCTCTAGTCCTCCTTAGCATAGTGCCCTTTAGCAGCATATTGAGTAAACTGGACACAAAGCTAGCACAGATAAGGTACAAGATATTGTTGAACTCCACCAGAAGCACATCTTCATACCCCTCAATAGTATAAAGAGTGGTGTAGAAGCCCCTCATAAGCTCCTCGATGGCAGGGCCTTCAAGCAAGAGAAATTGGCTAACGTTCTATTGCTTGATCACCTTATGCATGAATCTATTGAGCATTATGCTCTCATAGTTCACCTTGAAAATTAGACCAAAATCTAGATCTTCAACCAATTCGACTTTGGTGAAAATTATTCTAGCCGGAAAGATGATTTGCTACCAAGATCCATCAATGTGGATAAACAATTTCTTCTTAAATTTACCTTAGAGGGTAAGAGTTCTCTTTGTGATATCCATTTTAGAAAAGAATGAAAGGATTTGTGAGAGAAAGGGAATTAGGATTCTTTGCTTCTGAAATGATTAGAATTCGTAAAAGTAGGTAACCTCTCTCTTCAGCTTCTTCCAGCTTTTATAGACCTTTTGATCTTATAGTGAGACAAGGCATTTTCACAAAGCTTGATTAGAATCAACGCTGAGATTAACACTTGATTAATCACCTTAGTAAAATAGTGAGTTTACAAGAAAACAGTTCCAATTCAAAATCACATCTTTTTTAAAACGTGGATTTTGATTTTAACCGTTAAATTGAATCTCACGTTGTTACTTTAAAATTTAAACGGAGTTAATTACGTGTCATCTCCTAGTTGAAATAAGGCTTGATCTTCAACACTTAGCCAAATTCTTAAAATCTTCTTCTTTACATGGGGTTCCGCATAACAATAAGCTGCCTTAGGATATTGAACTGCTCCTTTGGAAATGGTTTGGTGAATATGTCAACGCGCTGTTCCTCTGAAGGAACATATTCCAGAGTGACATCTCCTGTTAGCACATGATCTCTAATGAAGTGATGTCAAATGTTGACATGCTTCATCTCACCATGATGAACTAATTCTGGGATAAATCAATTGCACTCCTTTGATCATACATAACTTTGAGACACATAGATTACATAATCTTCCAATTACTACTTGATCCATAGTAGTTGTGCTACATGACTTCCAGCTGCCATGTACTCAGCTTTAGATGTACTAAGCGCAATAGAAGTTTGCTTCTTGTTGTACCATGAGACTAAGCATTCTCCAAGGAAATGGCATCCTCATGTGCTGCTTTCCCTATCGAGCTTGTCTCTTCCATAATTAGCATTTATCAATCCTCTTGAAGTGAAATCCATGTTGTTAGAATATCGTAGACTTACTTCAATAGAGCCTTACAAGTATCTGAGAATTCTCTTCATTGTTGCTAGATGAGATTCTCTAGGATCAGCTTGATAACGAGCATAATAGCACACATCATACTATTTATCTAGCCTACTTGCTGTAAGATAAAGAAGAGAGCCTATGATTCCTCTATAGAATTTGCTATCTACAGGTTTTCCAGCTTCATCTTTACTTAAGAAAGTATCAGTGACAATGGGAGTAGTCATTGGCTTCGAATGCTCCATGTCAAACTTCTTTAGGACTTCTTTAGCATACTTTGCTTGACTGATAAAGATTCCATCTTCAGTCTACTTAATTTGATGACCAAGGAAAAAGTTGAGCTCTCCCAACATTGACATTTCAAACTCACTTTTCATCTGCTTGCTGAACTCCTTGTAGTGCTTGTCATTAGTTGCTCCAAATATGATATCATACACATATATTTGGACAAGCAACACATCTTCTTTCTTTCACCTGATAAAAAGAGTTGTATGTACTTTTCCTCTTTCATAGCCTTTGCTAATCAAGAAACTGGTCAGCCTCTTATACAAAGCTCTAGGAGCTTACTTCAATCCATGGAGAGCTTTCTTTAATTTGAAGACATGCTCATGATTCTTCGAATCTTCAACGTTAGGAGGCTACTAGACATAAACTTCTTCTTGAATGAATCCATTCTGGAATGCACTTTTAACATCCATTTGAAACAATTTGAAGTTTATATGAATTACGAAAGAACATAGGATTCGAATAGCTTCAAGCTTGGCTACAAGAGCATAAGTCTTAGCATAATCAATGCCTTCTTGTGTATTGTAGGCTTGTGCAACATGCGTGGCCTTGTTCTTGACAACAAAGGCATCTTCATCTTGCTTGTTCTTGAAAACCCATTTGGTGCCGATGATTGATTTTTCTTTAGGTTTATGAACTAGATCCCAAACATCATTATGCTTAAACTGATCTAGCTCCTCTTGAATTACGATCATCCAATAATCATCACCTTTTGCATCTTCAAACTTCTTGGGTTCAATCAATGAGATGAATGCTGGATGACTCAACATCCTGCTGAGCTAACCTCTTATCATCACCGGATTATGAACATCATCAACTATGTTATCGAGCGAATGGTTATGATGCATCCTAATCTCCCTGGGTAGACTCGGATCAGCAGTTAGAGGATCTACAATGGGTTGCAGAGGTGGCGGTTGATCTTCACCATCATTGAAGTTGATAGAGAGATCATCATCTTTCTTGACTTCCTCAACTTCAGGGTCTTGTGCTGGGTTGGGCAGCATGGAGAGTTGTATACTGAGTTGATTTGCTTGTTGGGTTACTCCTACATCTTTATCAGGTGGACGTCTATCTGCATTGTTAGCTTCATCAAAATTTGCATGCATAGACTCCTCTAATAAGCCGGTACGCTTGATATATATTCTATAGGCCTTGTTGTTATTTGAGTATCCTAGAAAGATACCTTCATCAGACTTAGGATTAAACTTACCTAACTGCTCCTTGGTGTTAAGAATAAAGCATCTATAGCCAAATGATCTGAGATGACTAATCTTAAGCTTGCGCCGTCGCCAAAGCTCATAAGGTGTTTTCTCAAGAATTAGGTGAATTAAAACCCGATTCAAGATATAACAAGATGTGTTAACAGCTTCTCCCCAAAAGTACTTAGGTAGATTGTTATCACTAAGCATGGATCGAGCCATTTCAACTATGTTTCTATTCTTTCTATCTGCAATCCATTTTGTTGAGTGGTATAAGGAGAAGAGAAGTTGTGGTCAATGCCATGCACTGAACAGAATTCTTCGAAATGAAAGTTCACGAATTCACGTCCATGATCACTTCAGATTCTACTTATTTTAGTTCCTATTTCATTCATTATCCGATTACGACTAAAGATTCATATGTTTCATCTTTGCTACTCAGCAAGACTACCCAAGTGAATTTTGTGAAGTCATCCACAACTACCAATGAAAATCTTTTTCCACCCAAGCTTATAGGCTTAACTGGGACAAATTGATCCAGGTGGAGGAGCTCCAACGGTCGCTCAGTTACTGCTTGATTAATTGACCTAAATGATTTCTTAACTAGCTTACCTAGCTTGCAAGCTAAGTAAAGTGTATCCTTCTCAAAACTAATGATGGGTAAACCCATAACTAATTGCTTTTTTACTAGTTTGGACAGAATGTTCATATTTATATGACCCAACCTTATATGCCAAAGCCACAAATTATCCTCCTTAGATACAAAACACACATTAGTAGAGCCAGGGGATAAACCAATCATGTAAACATTATTAATTCTAGGAGTAAAGAGAATAGTATAATTAGTTTTAAAGTCAATAACTAAGCAACCTGCTGAGTCGAATGTAACCTTCCTACCTTTATCACAAAGCTGGGCTACACTAAGCAAGTTGAACTTGAGTTCATTGACAAGAGAAACCTCATCAATTAAAGTAGAGACACCAACAATGCCACAGTCCACAATCTTGCCTTTTTGGTTATCTCCGAAATTGACACTTCCATTTTTTTACGCTCCAATGAGATGAACTGACTTTCATCTCCCATCATATACTTTGAGCATTTTCTATCAAAATACCACATTTTAGAGTCATCAGCGGATCTACGGCTCACCTGCAAAATAGTTACATTATCTTGAGTACCCATGCTCTCGAGCTGGGTCCTCCTTTGTTAGTAGTGCTTTGGTTACTCCAATCATACTTGTCGTAATAACCTTTTTTGTGCCTATAGAGTACTATAGCATGTCCAGCTTTTCCACAAAAACTACATATCATTTTTGCTTTGGGCTGGCTCACTTTTTTCTTTTTAAGGGAATTTTTCCTCTTAAAATTATGATAAGTGGAAAAAGCACCATGAAAATATAAGAATATTGGCTTTGAAATTATTTAATTTGGAGTTATATTGTGGAAATTATGAGAAATTATTTTAAAGGTTGTTGGAATTTACAGGAAGGTTACCACAAAATTCCAAATTTGGATGCAAAAAGTGTGTCCAGCTAGGCTGATTACATGGCAAGCAAAATTAGGACCTTTTTTGGGCCATTTCTTAGAGGGGAAGAAAGTATTTTGGATGGAAAACTTTGTCTTTGGCATGTTGCCACTTACTCTTTACTTGGTCATTAAGTAGCAATCTAATGGCCCTAATTATTTTGTAATAAAATATTGTGAACACTTGCCAACTAGCTTAAAGCTTAAGGCTTAGTATAAATAAGCCTTCATTTTGTTTTTGAGAGAAGCTTAAGCTCTTGTATGCAAGTACTTTAAGTGTGTTTTTCATTCCTTACTTAATCTATTTTTATTTTCATGCATTTCATTAATTTCTTAATCTTCTTTAATATGAGTAGTGAGTAATTTCCCAGCAAGCTTGCTAGGCTTTATCGACGGCTTGTTTGTGGTGTAGAATCTCTTTTAAACCAACATGAAATCTTTTATTAGACTTGTTATTATTGTTTTTAATGATTCACGGGTCTAGCTAGCCTGTGATTGAATAGGAAGTTAAGATCCGAAAGGTAATGATTAGTAATCTTAGGCCTCTTAATAATCACCTAAGTTTATAGGCACCGAGTGGATACTAAACCTTTTGCTCAAGGTTTTGGGATTTATTCCAAATGCTTACTTGAGCTAAATGCTTAAGGTCTAATCCATAAGTGGATAACTCCCAGGGTGAAAACCTTAAAGTATTAAGTGGCAGGATGGTATGCCGCACGTAGTTACATGGAAAAAAGGTAACATACTTTAGGTCTATGCACTAATACATGTTGGGATAAAGGAGAGGAAGCACCATAAGCAACATTTAAAGGGCATGGTAAAGCTTGTGTATTTAGCATTGTCATTTTCCAGCAACCTTACATTCTATTTCTGCATTTTGTAGCAACCTTGTGTTTGTCTTATTTTATTTTATAGCAACCTTTATTTTTATTGTTTCTCTCAAATCACCTTTGATATTGAAACCCCCTAACATACTAAATAGCCTATAAAATTAATTACTTTCCTTGCTCCTCGTGGGAATGACAATTGGTCTTGCCCCGTAGTAGTAGGGCTGATTACGTGGCAAGCAATAATAAGACCTTTGTTGGGATAATTCTTGGAGGGGAAGAAAGTATTTTGGCGGGAAAATTTTGCTTTTGGCCTGCTGCCACTTGCTCTTTACTTGGTAATTAAGTAGCAATCTAATGGCCCTAATTATTTTGTAATACAATATTGTGAACCACTTCCCAACTTGCTTAAGGCTTAAGACTTAGTATAAATAGGCCTTCATTTTGTTTTTGAGAGTAGCTTAGGCTCTTGTATGTAAGTTCTTTAAGTGTGTTTTTCATTCCCAGCAAGCTTGCTAGGCTCTGCCGGTGGCTTGTTTGTGGTGTAGAATCTCTTTCAAACCAACATGAAATCTTTTATTAAACTAGTTATTATTGTTTTTAATAATTCATAGGTCTAGCTAGCTTGTGTTGGATTGTGAAGCTAGGAATCGAAAGGTAATGACTTACAACCTTAGGCTTCTTAATAATCACCTAAGTTTACACGCATCGAGAGGATACTAAAATTTTACTAAGGGTTCTGGGATTTATTCCAAATGCACACTTGAGCTAAATGCTTAAAGTCTAGCCTGTAAGTGGATAACTCCTAGGGTGAAAACCTTAAAGTATTAAGTGGTAGGATGGTATACCGCACTTAGTTACATGAAAAGCAGGTTAGATACTTTAGGTCTACGCACTAATACATGTTGGGATAAAGGAGTGGAAGCACCATAAGCACTGTTTAAGGGCTTGGTAAAGCTTGTGTCTTTAGCATTGTCATTTTACAGCAACCTTACATTCTATTTCTGCATTTTGTAGCAACCTTTTATCTATCTTATTTTATTTTACAATAACATTTATTTTTATTATTTATCTCAAATAACCTTCAATATTGAAACCCCTTAAACTACTAAATAGCCTATAAAATTAATTACTTTCCTTGCTCCTCATGGGAATAACACTTGGTCTTACCCTATAATACTAACATGATCTAGTGTACTTGCTAGGTTCTCTTTTGGCATCAACAAATTTTTGGCACCGTTGCTAGGGAGCAATGCGTAAAATTTTTAAGTTTTTTGTGTAATTTGGTAGCATTTAATCTATTTGTTGAAGTTTGTGTAGATTTTTTATCCCAACAATCTTTTGGTGTATGTGTAGGGCTGGTTTTCCACCAATTCCTTTTAATCCTGAAATTGAGAGAACTTGCCGCAAGCTTAGTGGTGGATGCTGGTCCTTAGACAGCTTGTAAACAACCACAGAGGGGGGGTGAATGCGAATCTTGGTTGCTATTTAGGATTTATAAAAAAATTGTTTCACCAAGTTAATTATTTATATGCATGCTGAGTTGGTATAAAAACTTTATAAACTGCTCAGCTTCGCTGGCAAGTTTATCTACAATCTCTTGTTGAGTACTCAACTCAGCTAGGATTGGTTTTTCAAGCAAAAATACTAAACTGATATAAATGATGACTGAGCTGAACATGGTAAAAGCTAAGAGTGAAAGTTTAGAACTTCAACACCTGAATTTTATCCTAGTTTAGCTCCAACCTACCTCTAGTCCCCGGATACCTTTTCCAAGCTTTAATCCACTATAGTTCGTTCTTTACTTAGGTATAGCATCCTTTATAGTGGGTAAACATAGTTTTACAGAAAGTACCTTCCTTTCTAACTACACCTCAACTCAGTTTGGGTACCCTTCCCAAACTGACACTCAAATTTTAATATAAATTTGCGAACTAAATTCAACTTATAAAACATTGAATCATGTTAAATCTAAGTATTTCTCTCTATTACAAATAGATCAGAAATTCGTTGTTTGCTGATTACTTGAGTTTGGAATTTCTTAAAGCTATGAGTAATTGCGTAGATTTTCAGCTCTAAAAGAAATTTGAGGTGATTCACCAAGTTGAACATCTGCTTCAGTCTTCTATTTATACTTGAAGCTTTGCAAAGTAGTCGTTGCAAACTTTTCGAGATCGCTGATCTTCAATTTCCCTTCTCTTCATATCTTTTGAATCTTCCTATTTGAGATAGATTCTTGGATGCTTAGAAATAGAAATTTGAACATTGAGGCACTTTAAAATTTCATTAACAAAATCTTGTTTATCTTCATGCAATTTGGTTTGACAGAGGCACGCGAGAATGCAATGTGGAATCTTCTTATTGGTTGACATTGCTAACATTGGCAGAGTCGCGCAGAGACTCTAAGAAATGGCTCCTGCCAAAAATTCCTTTTGTCTTGGACTTTAGTGAGGAAATCTCGACATTCCGTACTGACACCTTTTATCTTGTGAGGACCATTAGAAATCTTCTTTAATTTGAGCGCGTTTTAACCTAAAATGCTACTAAAGAATATTCTATCTCTCACAGAAATTGCTTGTAGTACATGTGTCATTTAATTCTATAAGTGTCAAAGAAAATAGCTTTTAATAAATAAAAGCTAACTCAGCACAGCTGAGTATATATACTTCTAAACTACGTAGTGCTTAGCACAGACTTAGCTTTTCCTACTCTAAGCCGTAACTTAATTAATTACTCAGTAAACTGAGTTGTTTTCCCTTAAAGAAGCTCAAGTTAGCTTCACTAATTAAGAGTATACTTAGTACTCAATTAATTTCACTATCCTAATCAGTTTGTTATTTCCAAAGTTTTAAAGTATTGTGAGGTACTATTAGCTTGCGTTCTGCAATCTCCCCCATTTTGGATAGATAGCAAACTAGGTAGTAGAAGAAGTTAATTGAATAAGTAGTTTAGAGATACCAAGAATACCTAGAAAGCTCCCTTGTGCCGAGTGACTTTCCTTAGTCAATTTGAACTCCCCCATACTGAGTGAGTCTTATTCAAGTAGCTCAGCTCCCCTATACTTAGAGGATTTTTCTTCACATTGGAAATTTTTCTTACTTTAGCTTTACTTAAAATTTGGTCTCTTGTATGAGTTCCTACATCATATAATCAACTTTATAGCAGAAGCATACATACAGCATAAAATAAGTTAAGAAGATCTTAACTTGAGATAGGAACTTGTAATTTTTTTATTGATTCAAAAAATGACTTAATCAGTAAATTATTTATGTTCTGAACTAAGATAACATAGCTAAGTCCTATTACAAGTTCTAAAACTACAAAGTACATGGCCTATACTATTTTCTATGCGTAGTAGAGGAAGAGCTAGCAGTCTTGTCTTGACTAGTCTTGGGATGTTGCTACTGAGTAGGCTTATGATGAAATGGTAGCCTTGTGTGGGCACGGGATTTTGTACCAACTCGCGCGTTCAATGATGATGACTATTCGGGATATTTATCCTCGAATCACATGATTTTCGAGCATCTGATGATCCTCAAATGGGAGTTCTCCTTGTTAAAATTTATGTTTTGGACCATAAATAAATATTTAAAAGCTTAAAATATTTTTAAATGACATAAATAAATATTTCAGGGTCCAAAATAATTTAATTAAATTATTTTATATTTTTCTTATTACTTCATAAATTAATAAAAAAATTTTAAAAATAAAAAAAATAATAAATTAGAGGGAATGGCCCATGAAAATCATATTTTCATGGGCCACCCTCGCTGGCGAGGGTACATACCTCGCTGGCGAGGGCAAGACCCTTGTCGGTGAGGGTGTGATTAAAAAATCGAAAAAAAATTCCCCCTATAAATAGGGGGAATTTTCAATTGCAAAGGGGCTAAAACATTCAGAGAAAACTCTCTTCTTCAGATAAAAAAAGATAGATAAAAATTCATTCCTTTCTTCTAATATTTTTTAGATCCAAAACACATTTGGATCCCAAATTTCTTCATCTTAAAAATCAAATTTCTTCATCTTCTTTTTCTTCAAATATCCTCAGATACTCTCGGGTCTAAACAAATTTAGAACCTGAGTCTAATTATCATTTGGATAAATAAACACTTATTTTTTCCAATTCAACTATAATTAACTACAAAAACGAATGAGGAACACTCCCGGGGATCAAACGGATACGCCGAAGTGGATTCATACTGCAAGGGTAACCCTCCGAGTTCCTAGAACTGCGAATTCCATGTTCATCTGCTGCTTGATCTCTTTCTGATCTTTATTTGTGGACCTAGGAATTATTTTTATTCCTTATCAATGTAAATAATGTTGTAATTCTCTTCTTCATCTCTTATTTCTTTTTAATTTTTATGTTAGAATACCCCAAAGAAGGGAATTAAAATTATATCTGGATAACAAACCTCACTTTATGCCATGCGATCATTTTCACTAATAAAATTGATCAATATACGTGTGAATAAAAATGAACTATTATTATTTAAAATAACAACTTTAAACCATAGATGTTTTAATTAGGCCACACGGGTCTCGTTAAATTAAAAATCGAACATACGTGATATTCCTTGTGCTAACCTTTGTGGATGTAGGTTAGATGTATGTTTAGGATTTTATTTTTCCTTTGGGTATTGCACATATTTTTTTAGGAAATGTAATTAATAGGTTAGTGGGCGGTTGCATCCCCCAATTTTTAGAAGCCTTGTAATTTTTATTTTCCGCATTTACTTTCCGCTTTATGGATGGTTTATTATTTTGCTTTGTGGATGGTTTATTATTTTGAAATATGTGAATCATGCATATAAAGTCTAAAAATGACCTAAGTGCGAATATGCATAACTAGGAAAATATGGTTTTCTGCAGATGTAATATAATGTGAGCACATAAAAAATAAGCAACTTATCCCGGACCCGAAACTCTGTGTCTTGGTGGGCCGTTCCCCGAACGTTAAGCCTCACAAGACTCTAATTCCTGGAAAGAGCTAATCCAGGTGACGACTCCACACTAAGAGACTGCTGATTCGGGTTCGAATCGATAAAAACATTTTCACCCTTTCTCTTTCAACCTTTTCCCAAGTCCACGACCCGGTGCTTTTCTTTTTCAAACACCCCGGTGGACCGCGCCTATTATCTTCCACGCGCTCTTGGCCCGCCGCTCCGTTTCACCCGCTCACAGTGGCGACTCTGCTGGGGATTTTCTAAAAACTTGTTTTTCAAAAATTTTAGAGTTTGGCTAAGTGCCAAAAATTATTGATCACATTATTTTGTTTTCTCTTAATTATGACATATTCATAATAACGCATTTCAATAGAAGGGATTAGCCTATAAGTCTAAGGTACCACCATTACCACGAAGCTCTCTCTTGTACTAATTTGCCTCCATGAGAAAAGATAGTACGTGAGCGGGTTGAACATTTGTTGCCATATCGCATGTACCTCCCTCGTTAGAGGCTTGGAGTGTATTTTAGCGTAACAAGAACCTTCTACATCAACAACCCATTTGTAACCTTCATGTAAATAAACCATAGGCATTTTCCCTAGGGTGTTACCCAAACACATGATCATGCATTACATTTTCTTGCAGGTGCTCTCCTTAGTATCATCATTGTACTAAGATGAACCAAACTTAGGGTATAGACTAGCTAAAAACCCTACACGTGGGAGTTTTATGGTAGGAAGTTTGGACGTTCCATGCTATGTGCTATGTGTATACTGCTTTCAATTTGTCATTGTACAAATGTCATACTAACCACAAATTTTTGTGCAGACACTTGAATGCACACACTCATGATATTAAATGTACATACCAAACCAATATGACATACACTTAGGCACGGTTGACACTATAGATTGAGTCACCCTGGGATAACATAAAACCACTTAAGAATATCACTTACCCCTTTTTAGTGAGATGTCCACTTGACATCCCGCTATTAGCCTGTGTATGGCAAATATATCTTTCTTTTACTACGTGATGTCCACTTGACATCCAACACTTAGCCCACAGGGGGAAATAATATATCCTACACATCATATTTGAGATATTCACTTGACATCAAACTCACAGCCTTTCCGGGGTATTTATACACACCAAAAGCCCAAACAGGGCAAATACCTACCCAAAACCATTTTTTCCCACATTAAAGGATATCCCAGTTGATATCCTAACCTAAGCCCACATGAGGCAAACTTACTACCTTACCAAGAGCCAAGGGTATATGCTTCATACTCGAATCATTCACCCACATAAGGTAATAATTCATGTATCACCACATACCCATAAATAGTGATGACAACACTCCGCCCTAATTGGGTAAAATAACCAAATCATTCATTAGGTAGCTACATACGGTAGTTGTTTTCATTTTATTAAGGTATGTCACATCGCCTACCCGAAATAATTTTAACCCCTCATTCCATGAGACCTAATCATAGTACAAAACCTCAAACCATTGACCTATTACCACACAGATAGCTTAGTCAACTCACTTACACCACTCATATTATGATGTCACACCGACATTGTACAAATCTCAAATCCAACCCCCAATGTCGAATTTTCATCTCCACATGTTTTCATCTCTACCTAATGACTAACGTGTTTATTTCAAATGGATTGACATACATGTTATTTCACATCATGGCATGCTAACCCCTTCTGAATGCAGCCATAACATTAAACATCTCATGCATTTCTCACATCACGAGTCATGTCATGAATCTTACTTGCACAGTCTGATAATCTGCTTGTATATCTTAGCTTGGAGAAGGCCTGCTCTACTCTTGGTTCGTGTTCCTCCGATCATGGCCAGTCTGGAGGGAGTTCTATACACTGACTCATGTGAAGACTCAGGTTCAGACTAAGATTCGATTCAACGCATTTCAATCATGGCTAATCGATAAGAAGAAGGTGCTGGGGAAGATCACCCTATCCTAACGGGATAAACTTCTCAGTAGTCATCGATGAGAGATGAGATTGTAGCTGCCTTGATTGCATTTGCCAATAGTGAACAGCTAGCATCGTTCATTTGCCAACATATCGAGAGGGCCTAGAATGCAACGTCCAACCCTGAGGTCACCCTTTACAATGTTAATCCAACAGGGGGACCTCCCACCTCACACATAGTGCCCCCAACTACCTTTTCTCAGTTCGAGGCAGGATAAAGTCAGCTCAACCAGACTCTGATTGGGCAGCCAAGATATAACTTTGCCAATCCTCCCCAATTCTTCCTGGGATAAATGGGGCAGCCAGCATTCACACCAGGGCCTTTCTACCTAGGAATGACCCAACAACCTATTCCTAACTAGAGTCCGTTGATAAGTGTATAGTTACACTTATTATCACATTAATTTTATACAATAAACACTATAGTTTCAGTCATTTTTATACTTCATATAAAAGATTTCACGTGGTATGTATTTATTTTTTATGTAAATGTAGATACTAGGTAAATCTTGGGAGTAAAATGAGCTAAAGTAGAATTCTATGAAAAAAGAGTGAAAAAGGTGCAAAAAGATGCGTGGAACTTAAAGATTTGGCTTAGGATCGAAGCTGTCGAAGATCGGTGAAGTTACAAGAAGA
>CATIWQ010240298.1:0-17529 GCA_949673415.1 Euphorbia schlechtendalii
TTATTGATCAATTTCAAAGTATTATGGCTATAGTTTCCCAACACTTTAAACACACTCAATACTTATAGGACGTATTCGAGATTTGCATATAAAACTCATAGTAAGAACACTACTAGATATTACTCCACTTAAACTTATTGGTGGCATTAAACTAAAACTATATAACTTATACTAATTCATGTTGAATTGAAATATATATCGAAACTTACTTGGAATGTTGCTTTTGAATGTTACTCACCGCTCATCCTTACCAAATTGATAAATGTTGTGCTAAAACGCTTACACTTTCAACTGTGTGGTATATTCGAAACTTTTTGTTCGAAATATACACTAATATCAAACTGGTAATACCTAACACTCACAATAACCTTAGACAATATGTTAGTATAGTATAGGTATGGATAATGTATAAATAACATTAAATCAAGAAAAATTTTAAAATTCTTCGGTTTTTTTTATTTTATTAAATTTTTTTGGATTTTTCAGGATTTACAATTCCCCACCCACACTAAAGAACACAATGTCCTCATTGTGGAAGACTTTATTAAAAGCTAATAAAACAAAAATGAAAAATATTGAACTATTATAAAATTATGAAAAAGAGAAATAAAGAAAAGAGTAAACCCATTCTACTGAGAAGGAAAATCCGGGGGACTAGGAGTAAATTGACAATTTAGTTTTCTAAAGAAAGAAAGTAATTTTCGAAGCACCAATTTATTACTTTTCTTTAGAATTTTCATGTCCTTCATTGCTCCAAGTTTTTCTTGGCAGTTGTTCAATTTTTGTTGCATGCTTGCCATCCAATCTTCCAGAGCCTCTTCTTCATCTTCTTCTTCAATCATCGGAGCTTTTCTATGACGACGTCTAGCGGTAGGATTAGATGGTCTAACAGAAGAATCTTCATGAGTTGAGATTATCTTCTTGGTGCAGTTGGAGTAGAAGTAGAAAGAATATACACCATCGTTCTCTTAAAGAAGTCTGGTATTCTTTAAGTAAGTCCCATCCATATAGTGAAAATACTCACCTGATTGTTGGACATAGGGGAGTTTGCTTCTTGCACCCAAGATGATTGCGGTGATAATTTCGACCGCCCCAATGTTGTTTCTCATACTTGTAGAATTCTTCTACATCATATGATATCCATGAATTCCGCTTTTTGTTTCATCAAAGACAAGAAAGAATAAACAAATCTTTCTTTTGGACTTTGGTATTCTCTACTCGACAAAATACCGAAGTGGAAAGGTATTTGTGTAGTAGAAGAATGCACTCATCCTTAATAAGTTTATTGGGAGAATTTTTGGGGTCGAAGATTCTCTTACCCATTAAATCTGCCCAAACTCGATTTGGTTGAAAAGAGTCCGTCATACTTGATGAATTTATAATTTTGAATCCGAACCAATCACCCATCATCTCTCTTGTGATGGTGAATTGCCTCCCTTGGTTGGGAAATTGAATCGCCCTCTTCCTTTTATCTTCAAAATCAAATGTCACTAGACATACTAAAAATCCAATCGCGATTTTGTGGAAATCGCATTCCCACAAATTGGCTTAAACCCAAATCAACAATATACATCCTCATTTGTTTATGGAGTGCTAGAGTCTCCATGAAAACTATGTCAAGAAAAATCATACCCATTATTTCTAACTTATTGAGAATTTAGAATCTTTTTCCTTCTTCTCTTGTGCGAATTAGAAAAGGACAATTGTACTCTTGTTGGTAATTCGAGACTTCTCTCCTATTTACGGCTACCTTAACATGAGGCATGTTGGTGTTTTTAAGTGAAGGTTGAAAGAAAAGGTTTTTGATTGTAAAAGAATAGAGATGAAAATTTCAGAACTTTGTAGGTTTAATAGAAGGTTAAGATTGCTAGGGTTTAACTCATACCTATTTATAAAGTTCCATGAGGTATCTAATTGGTCAAAATAGTCAATAAAGTAGTTTATCCTTAAAACTAGCCGTTAATGGCAGTTACGGACATCTATCGCGTGCTAAATCTCAATCTGCAATGGTCATATTTTGAATGTGTCGCGATTGCGAAGGCTTGTCATGATCGTGACTTCCTTATTCACAGAAACAGTAGGTTTTGAAACCCATTATTCACGAGCGTGAGATGTATGTCACGATCGTGAACTTCTTAAATTCTTCAAATTCTTCAATTCTTAGACTTTTTACCTATAATAACTTAGAAAAATAAACACAAACAAACATTGTTAAATACAAAAAATATACATTTACTATTTCATTCCTTGAATGAATTATGGTGATTATAGTAATTGAACATCAACGTCTTGTTGTTCAAATTTATTTTTGAGATAAGGTTTACAAAGTTGACCATTGGCTCGAAATATTTTTCCATTTTCGGCTTTCAATTCCAATGCTCCATTGTCAAACATTCGAATAACTTCCAATGAGATTTGAGTTTCCCAGAAAACAAGCAAAGCCTGGAATTATATAATAGAACTCTATCTCTGACCTTAAACTTCTTTTCCAATAGTTTTGCATCGTGCCATCTTTTTATCTTCTCTTTGTAGATCTTTGCATTTTCATATGATGAATCCAACATATTTAAATCCAACTTTCTTCTTTCACTGGCTTTGTGTAAATCCATATTCAAATTCTTCAAAGCCCATAAAGCCTTATGCTCTAATTCTACTTGTAAATGACAAGCCTTTCCGTAAATCAACTTATAGGGTGTCATACCAATAGGTGTCTTAAAAGTTGTTTTGTAAGCCCATAATGCATCATTTAACTTAGTATACCAATATTTCCTAGAATTTGAGATAGTCTTTTCGAGAATCCACTTTATTTCTCAATTAGAGATTTCTACTTTAACACTAGTTTGAGGGTGATATGGAGTAGCAACCTTATGATGTACTCCATACTTAAGCATCAAGCTTTCAAAAGTCTTATTGATGAAATGTGAACCACCATTGCTAATTATGGTCCTAGGAACTCCAAATCTACTAAATAATTACTTAAGAAACTTAGCAACTACTCTAGCATGATTCTTACTATATGCGCTAGCTTCAACCCATTTTGAAACATAATCAACTGCAACTAGAATGTAATTATTCCCATTAGAGGTAGGAAATGGTCCCATGAAATATATACCCCAAACATAAAAAAGCTCCACTTCTAAGATGTTTTTTAATGGCATCTCATCTCTTTGACTTATGTTTCCTGTTCTCTGACAATTATCACAATTTTGAACAAAATCTCTAGCATCCTTGAACAATGTTGGCCAATAAAACTAACTTTATAGAACTTTAGCAATGGTTTTTACTAGTCCTAAATGTCTTCCATATATGCTATCATGGCAATGACTTAAAACTAAAGAAAAGTTAGTATCATCTATACATCTACGAATAATATCGTTAGCACAAACCTTAAACAAATAAGGGTTATCCCACATAAATGATCTAATATCCTTAAGAAATTTCTTCTTACCATTAGAATCTAAATCGAAGGGTAAAGTATGCGTAACTAAATAATTTGCAAAGTTGGCATACCATGGACTAATAATATGTTTAACAGACATAAGATTTTCATCTAGAAAGAATTCATTAATATCACCAGTTTCACCTATAGGTCCCTTATCATCTTCTTAACGAGATAAGTGATCAGCTATGGTATTCTCACTTCCCTTTTTATCCCTTATTTCTATGCCAAATTCTTGTAAAAGAAGGATCCACCTAATTAATCTAGTTTGCCATCTTTCTTAGCAAACAAATATCTCAAAGCATCATGATCTGTATAAAATATTACTTTAGATCCTATCAGAAATGATCTAAATTTATCGCATGCATATATGTTTGCTAACATCTCTTTTTCAGCGGTTGTGTAATTGAATTGTGCAAAGGATAAAGTGTGACTTGCATAATATATTGCATGCAAATTCTTTTCATACCTTTGACCTAAAACACAACCAACAGCAACATCACTAGCATCACAAATCAATTCAAATGGTAGAGATCAATTTGGTTTAACAATTATGGGTGCCGAAACTAATGCTAGTTTTAAGGTATTGAAGGCTTTTAAACAGTCATAAGAGAAATCGAACTTCACATCTTTAACTAATAAATTAGTTAAAGGTTTAACTATAACTGAAAAGTTCTCAATATTCTGGAAAATCTAGCATGGCCTAAAAATGATCTTATTCCCTTAACAGTTATGGGAGGTAATTTCTCGATAATCTCGGTTTTCGCTATATCTACATGAATTCCCTTCTCATCTATTTTATGACCTAAAACTATTCCTTCATTAACCATAAAATGGCATTTCTCCCAATTCAATACCAAATTCGTTTCTTCACATCTAGCAAGTACTTTATCTAAATTTTCTAGACATTTTTCAAAAGTATCTCCATATACAGAGAAATCATCCATGAAAACTTCCATAATATCCTCAACATACTTACTAAAAATAGCAGAAACACACCTTTAAAAAGTAGCAGGAGCATTGCACAACCCAAAAGGCATTCTTCTATAAGAAAATGTACCAAATGGACATGTAAAAGTGGTTTTGTCCTGGTCATCTGAAAATATCCAGAGAATCCATCAAGAAGACAGTAATATGCATAACCTAATATCCTTTCTAACATTTTATCTATAAATGGTAAAGGGAAATGGTCTTTCCTAGTGGCTGCATTTAATTTCCTGTATTCTATGCAAACTCTCCATCCAGTTGTTGTCCTAGTGGGAACTAAGTTACACTTTTCATTCTGAATTACAGTAATACCTCCCTTTTTTAGAACACTTTGAACATGACAACCCCAATCACTATTTGAAATCGGATAGATAATTCCCGCATCTAGCAACTTAATAATCTCCTTTTTCACAACTTCGTTCATGTGAGGATTTAATCTTCTTTGCCTTTCTATTTTAGTTTTACTATCATTTTCTAAATTTATGGAATGCATTACTATATTAGAGCTAATCCCTCTAATATCAAAAATTTGCCAACCAATGCTCCTAATTCTACCCTTTATTGTCTCCAATAATGCTTCTTCCTATAGTCCAGATAGTTTACTAGAAATGATAATGGGTAGGGTATTGTTGCTTTCTAAAAGTGCATTCTTTAAATGACTTGGCAATTGTTTCAATTCTATTAAGGGTGGTTTCTCTATAGAAGGTGGTGTAGGATCATCTTCTATAACTAATTTTTCGATTATAGAGGAATATTCTAAAATTTCAAGATATTCAGATGTTGACTCTTCATGAGATGTAACATGAAAAATTTCATCTACACACGTATCAATTATGTTATCAATCATGTAATCACCACAAATCTTATCCCAATGCATGTTAGCAAACATTTTGACTCAAAACAAAATAAAATAACAAACAAACAAATGTAGAAATAAAATAAAAGCAAAATAAAAACGTACCATAGTCTCCAGTAATTTAATCTCTAGAATGCACTTGCCTTCCCCGGCAACAGTGCCAAAAACCTATTCACCACTTTTAAATTGATAAGTTTAATAACTTGTTCTCAAGATTCTGGTTTTAAAGTACAGGTGTTGTTAATACCATTTATCAAATAGAAAAATGATGATAACTACAAGTATAAAGTTGCGATATAGTTTTAAAAGATATCGAACCCACAAGGAAGGAATTCAGTTCTAAATATCAACAAGAGTAACGGAATAAAGAAAATAAAATAGATAATTTTATTATTGATGGGTTGGTTGGGATATGATGGTAAATAAATAGATAAATGTATAAATAGATTATAATAGAAAAAATAGGTATAGATCATCCCTACGAACAAGTATAGTAAAGAAAACATGCAAAATCATCAAAGATATTACATACACTAGACTACTTTAACAAATTTGGTTCTAGACACTCAGATATTCAATTATTCATAGTAAAGCAACACATGAAATGACTTTTTAAGTCTAGTGCAAACGAATTAAGACGATTATATAAACCTAGATAACAATAATGCTATGCTTAGTACGGGTCGCTCTCACATAGCCATATTTAGCAAGTTACCATTCCAAAAATGTTGTCTCATTAAAGAGCGTTATAATCACTGATCCAGTGACTATACACAATCTTGTTAACCTCAAAATCACTCTTAAAGTTAACACAAAAGCATATAACTTGATTAATATAAAAGACTCAACACGAAATACACAATATGACACAGAGACATCATAAACTTCGAAATAGAAGTATAAGTAGAAAACAAAGAAAAGTTGTAAGGTATGCAAGTGAAAGCTAAAGTTGATCAAATGGTATCCACTCTTTAATGGGAGTTGTCAATTCCTGCAATTTCGGCATCTTCTTTGAATTCGGTCTCGGCTTGTACTGAACCTCTGCTAGGATGCTATTCTTTATGAATACTGAATTAACAAATATTGAAGAACGAAAACTTTTATTGATAAGTGATTTACAATTACACTTATACAATAATTGCTCGAATATGTAGAGTAATCTAGTGATCAAAATAAGGTTTGAATCACTTATACATTTTCTCGCTAACTTAGAACGGAGTGAAATCTACACGATTTTCTCTCTAAACTAAGTATGCACGTATACACTATATACCACATACCACGCTTATTATCCCATACACAAAATTATGGAGTTTTGGAGCCCTATTTATTAGAGTGTGAAGGGTTGCGTCTATCAAAACGAAGAGTCATGTCCATTGGCGAAGAGTTGCATCACTTCATTTTGATTGGATGCAAAGATTCATTCTCATCTACAATGGCAAGGTACTTTTCATGATTGGTTGACTTCTAAAAGGTGTCTTTTTGGTTGGTGGTTGATCGTTGTTATCTGGCGGTTGGTAGTTGATAAGAGATAACAATTAACCAGCACAAGTCACGACCGCAAATCTCATGTCATGATCATGAACATTGATTGGCAATTTTCTGCTGATGAAGAGTGACAAGTCACGACTGCAAATAGATTTCACGATTATGAAATACTGTTTCTTTATGATTCTTCTTTGCAACTTTGCCAATCTTTGACAACTTTGATCCAAAGCCAAATCTTTGTGTTCCATGCATCTTTTTGCACCTTTTTCACTCTTTTTCCATAGAATTCCACTTTTGATCATTTTACTCCCAAGATTTACCTAGTTTCTACATTTGCATGAAAAATAACTACATACTACGTGAAATCTTTTATATGAAGTATAAAATGACTTAAACCATAGTGTTTTATGATTGAAAATATCATGATTTTAAGTGTAAATATACACTTATCAAGAATCACTTTTCTTGTTGGAATTGTATTTACCAAGGTGGAATGGACTAATGACCTGGAGTTTGGTCTAGTGTTCAAAGCGAACTATGAGAGCTTGATGCTCAATATTTTCATGCATAAAGTGATCAAGGACTAGAATCTTAGCCAATTTTTAATGCTTGAAGCCCTTGTAATCAAGAGCCTCATCAAGGGCTTCTACTCCACCCTCTACATAATTGAGGGATTTGAAAATGTGTTTATGGTGGAGTTCAACAACATCTCCTACCTCATCTATGCCAACTTGGTTTCCAGCTTGCTGAACATACCATTGAAGGGCATAGTGCTGAGGAAGACATGAGATGAGGAGAAAGTGGCTATTCCAGTAGATTGGGAGCTCCTCGTAGATTATAGAGCTGGAGAGATTGCTACCTTTGGGATGAGCTGGGAAGAAAGAGCTTTCCATCAGCTTCTTGTCAATTTCTTCCTACCTAAGACTGGGTCTTTGAGCAGCTACACATATTTGAGAGGTGTGTGGTTTACAACATGGTAGAGGGTAAGCAACTCAATTGGCCAGCGTTGCTTATGCATCACTTGACCAAGTTTACTATTATCTACCATTTGGGGTACCTCATCACCGCTCTAATGAAGGTGGTGCTGTTGGACATTACCCCATTTTTAGATGGACCACGGGAGATAGTGGTCCCATTGAAGAAGGTCCTTGTCATGCCCCACTTCAGCAAGCTGAAGTATAAGCAGGTTCACACCCACTTTACTAAGGCCAAGGACCTGAAGCTGAAGAAAGCAAGGGTGGAACTGATGGTGTTCCCTAAGGCTATGTTGAAGGAGGATGAGGATGCCTTCATAGTTGACTTTGAGGGGTCTAGCGAGGAGATAAATGAAGACATTCCTCTATATGCTCAACTGAAGTAACTCCCATCTATAGCTTCAACAGCCTCCTCTCCCAAAGTGAAAGCTGGCTCATAGAAAGTTAGAGCCAACCTAGAAAAAGAAAGGGTAGGAGCCATGCCTGCCTAGCCTCAAGTTAGGTAGAGAAAGGCCCTCAAGTTGAAATCTCATGCTTAGAGGGAAGCTGAGGTAAGATAATGGGATGAAGAAGAAGAAGAGGATGCTATGGATAAGGAGGAGACCTTGATCCAGAGGAAGTGCAGTCTAGAGGCGACCGAAGTAACTAGGGAGCAGGGATCCTTAAAGAAAGGTAAAGAGGACCCTGAAACCTTAGGTACTACAAGAGCAACCCATGTGAAGGAAATTCTTTCCAAAGAAAAGGGATCTCAATGTAAGCGCTCTTACACCACTCGCCTTGTAAAGCAAAATGTCAAAGTTGTGAGCAGTGATGAAGAGGATGTTGGTAGAGCTGAAGAACCCTTGAATAAGGAAGAATATACTCTTCCTGAGGCCAACATTCCTGAGCCAACTTCCACTCAGCTTGAGCAGTCCCCAACTCAAGCTGAGTTACCTGAGGCTGACCCATATTTGAGTCAAATAGCCAACCCCCAGGTACCTCTAAATCCTACTCTAATTTATTCTGTAAATCTTACCATCCCAACTACTGTATTTATTGAAATCCCTTCTATACTTGTACATTCTTCTCCTCAACCTAAAGAATTTGTAAATCCTCAACCTAATACTGTTAAAACTGTAAATATCCCTTCTTCTCCTTCTCATACTCAAGATTCTTTTTCCCCACATTCTTCCCCTCCTCCTCAAAATTCTAAAATAACAATAATCCCTTCTCTTGTAAAAACCAAGTCTATTCCCATTTCTTCAACTGTACAATCTTCTGAACCTACCACTTCTTCAAACCCATCCTCTACCCCTCTAACCCCTTTATTTAGAGAAGTTCCTAATGCTGAGAACTCAGCTTAGCATGGAAAAGCAAATAGTGATTGTACTGAGGGAAATTTTACAACCAGTGAAGTACCAATACCCAGCAACAAGCTAGTCCAAGAGGACTTGGATGATACATCTATCTTGGCTCAGATTAGAGAGCTAGCAAGGAAGTAGTTCCCCTCTCTAAAAAATGATGCTGAGTTGGATGGAGTAGTTAGCCGTGTTTTGCTATCTCAAGAATTGATGGACTTATCAGTTAAAACTAAGGCAAAAATTACAGAGTTCGAGGAACACTCAAGTATTCCTTCTGAATCACTCCACTTTGAGGTGTTTAAGAAGATTCAGGGGAACTTGTTTGCGATTCGCAACAATCGGGAAAAGGAGAGCGCCAAAAGTTTACTATCCTCATAATGTAGTGGTAGGAAAGATGAAAGGTAGTATTGACGCTGCTGTTGAGCAGCTGAGTAGCTTGAACACTAGAATGGTGAGGAGTAGGCTAAAATAAAGAGAATCACAAACTAGAAGATAGAAGCCATCCATAAATAAGTGGAGACCACAAAGGATATTGGTCACAGCATAGCATGTCTAAGGAGTTGGTGAACCAAGATAAGAAATTGGATCGCGTGTTGAAGGTGGTGGAGGAGATTGGGAAGAAAGCTGAGAAACCATCACTTAACCCTGATGTGCTAGTTGAGAAGATTGAGTCTACCTGTAAGCTTATCAAGGACCATACTGATGAAAGAGTATCTAAAGTGCAGAAGGCTCTCATCGATGCTATGAGCAGGTTGTTCCTTGAGCCAACTGAGTCTCTTAACCCTGAAACTAGTCTCTCCGTGCATAAAAAGCTGAATTTGATGAAGGATAAAGTCAACGACATGCACCACACTATCAATCAAATGGTCACAGCTAGGATGTATGAGTTAAGGGATATTGAGTTCACGGCTAGATCAATGCACTCAATCTGCTAAAGGATCATTGATATGGAGGCTCAACTGAAGATCGCTATCTCTGCTTTAGACTTTTGAGGTTTACTACAATTTTTTCAACAGTTTGCATGTCAATGATTTGTTCAAATAGCCCATCTCACGCAGTGCCATCATCCACTTCTTGAAGAGTTGAATGATCATGACTACCTGACTCTCAAAGGGAAAGAATATGTTGAATTAGAAATCTTGCCAACCATCATAGGAAACTAAGAGGACTTCCAAGCTTCCTTCAACTCCTTTAACTTGTGCCTTGAACAAATTATGAAGGGCTAGTTAACAAAGGGGGAGAAGGTAGTGGAAGACGCAATAAGGATGATAGCGTAATTCAAGCACTCCTTATCCAGCCAACCTTCACGTTAACATCAAGACCCTTAGTCTTAGCAAGCTCAAGAACAACAACAATCGCATCACCAACAGCATCAACACCATCATTCTTTGTCGAGTAATCTAAGAGGTAGACCAAGCTTTCATCATCGTAGATTGCTGTAGACTAGAAAAATAGAACTTGTAGGCTTATAATATAATCTTAATTCAGAACACTTTTTGTGAACTAGCTAAGTATCCTTGATTGAAAATTAATAAAAATTACAAGTTTCTCCATATAGTCAAAGTTAAGAGCTTCTTAACTCAATATTTGATGTTTGAATGCATGTATATTTCTGCTCATAATCAGTTGTAGGAATATATGTTGTGACCAACTCCAAAGAGAAGCTGAAGTAAGACATGGTCTCAACTTGAAGAAAATTCCTCTAAGTATGGGGGATATGAGATGTTTGAAGAAGATCCACTCAACACGGGGGAGTCCAAACTGACTAAGGAAATCACTCAGCATGGGAGAGTCTTACATCACTTACCAGGTATTAAGATATCTTGAAACTATTTATTCAATTAATCTCTTCTACTACCAAGTTTGTTATATGTCCAAAATGGGGGAGATTGTTTAACCCAAGTTAATAGTATTTCACCATAGTTTGAACATTTTGGAAATAACAAACTCATTAGGATAGTGAAATTATTTAAGTACTAAGTATACTCTTAATTAATGAAGTTTACTTGAGCGTGTTTAAGGGAAAACAACTCAGTTTACGGCTTAGAGTAAGAAAAGTTGAGTTGATATGAGTATTGCATAGTTTATAAGATATTGAATCAGTTGTGTTGAGTTAGCTTTTTGATATAAAAGCTGTGTATCTTTGACACATAGAGAAATATATGAAACTTGTGCTAGTGACGAATTCTGTGAGAAACTGAATATTCCTTTGATACTTTCCAAAGGAAAAAATGTTCAAATTAAAGTAGATAATCCAGTGGTCCTCACAGACAAAAGGTGTATTTACATAATGATGGAGATTCCTCACTAAAGTCCAAGACAAAAGGAATTCTATGACATGCGGCACTTCTTAGTGTCTCCGTGCAACTCTGCAACATCAACAAGTCAACGAATGAGAGAATTCCACATCACAACTTGCATGCCTCTCTATTAGATCAAATTTCTTGAAGATAAATGAGTTTTTGATGCTTTGGATGAACGGATTAATCTCACGCTTCAATGTTCAAAATCTCTGTCTCTAAACATCCTGGAATTTGTCTCCAACAGGAAAATTTGAAATATTTGAAGAGAAGAGACATTGAAGAGCTGTTAGGACGAGAAGTTTGCAACTGCTAATTCCAAGACCTTTAACTATATATAGAAGAGTGGAGCAGATGTTCTCCCCTTGAATTTCTTCAAAGAGCTGAAACTTTGTTCAATTATTCCTAGTTTCAAGAAATTCCAAATCAAACAATATGCAAATAATCAAATTTCAAATCTATTTGTAATAGAGAGAATGTCACTTTAGATTTAACATTGTAAAGGATTCAATATTTTATAAGTTGAAATCCTATATTTGCAATTTCTTTTAGAAATTTGAGTGCCAGTTTGGGAAGGGTACCCAAAATGTGGATTGAGTGGTAGTTAGAAAGGAATGTACTTTATATAATTGTATCTACTTGCTGTAAAAGTTTCGCACCTAAGGAAGGAACTAAATCACTAGTGGATTAAAGCCGGAAAGTAATACGAGGAATAGAGGTAGGCTAGGGGCCGAACCAAGATAAAATCTCAGGTGTTGAATTTCTAACCTTAATCATCTGCCTTTATCGCATTCATCTCATTCATCATTCCATCTCTGTTATTTGTTTTGCTTGGAAAACCAATCTAAGCTAAGTAAAGTACTCGGCCAGCAATTGAAGATAAACTGTGCTAGTAAAGCTTAGCAGTTTATAGTTTTTAGACATAGCATAGCACGAAGCACTCAACACGCATCTAAAAACTTAACTTGGTAAAATATTTTTTACAAATCCATAAAGAAACCAAGAACTGAATTCACCCCCCTCTGTTGTTTAAGTCATTTAGGACCAATAATAATAAAAGTAGAAAATTGGAAAAATTGCACAGAGCAGATTAAGGGAATTTTTATCATTGCGAGTGGGCCCCAACGTACATGGGTTGTTCGAAGTGGGAGCCTGCATAGCTGCCTCGCGAGAAAAAATGCTCACAGGTTATTAGCGCGCGTTGGCACTGGGCCAGCGTGCACTAGCGGGGTAGCAGGCCCACTAGGGTGCTCGCAAGTTGGGCTTGTAGAGCAAGGCAAGCCCATTAGGGCTTGCCTTGCAAGCTACCACATAGCCCGCCTAAGTGTGTTATGCGCACGGATCAGCCCACGCAGAGTGGAGCTTCACACACCGAACCGCATGTGGGATGGGATTTTTCCCATCCCACATTTGTTTTTTAGGGGAGCTTTGAACTCTCCTCCCCCTATATATAGTGCTCCCATTATCCTTTCTCCATCACTTCAGCTCAGCCTTTCTCTTTGAATTTGACATCTTTTCTTCGCGAGCTTTATGTGAGATCCTCCATGAGTTTCTCCAACATTATAAGAATTCTTTAGAAGGTTCTTTCTTTTAGAAGTGAGCCTTCTTATTTAATATTTTTGGGTTGGTCTTCGAGCAGTCTAGCAACTATTATCCACCAACGGGTTCTTCCTCACCGGAAGTTTTTATCGGTGATGATCCATGTGGATCAATTGTAGATATTATCCTAGATTGGAAGTTAGTGCTAATGGAGTTCTGCCAAATTACTCCAAGGGAATGCCGCACCAAGGGAAAGGCACGCATCAACTGGTAATGCTCTTAACTTAGATGCTAGGTTTCTTTTAATAAGTTTTATAAACCTGATAGCATCTATAGAATGTTTCAACCAAGATTATATCAATCATGGCATGCGTAGGAGATCTTTTAGGTTAATTTTAAGTTTTGAAATTCTGCTTTGCATGTTTACATGTTCAATTACTATCATGATTAACCAGCATATGATCCCTTATGATATGATGTTTAATGTAGATATGTTTCATCCTGCCACATTGAGATGGATTCTTGGATAGGTCAATTGCGCTCTTGTTATCACACATAACTTTGAGGCATTTTAACTTTATACCATAATCCTCCACTTTTTACTTAATCCAAAGCAAATGTGCTAAACAACTTTCTACAACCATATACTCAGCTTCTATATTACTCAAAGTAATAGAAGCTTGCTTTTTATTGTACCATGAGACAAGGAATTCTCCAAGGAAATGGCATCCTCCAGTGGTGCTTTTCCTGCTGAGCTTGCTCTTCCATAATTTGCATCTGTGTATCCTCTAGTAGTAAAATCAGATTTGGTAGTATACCATAGACATGCATCAATTGAAACTTGAAAGTACCTGAAATTCTCTTAACATTTGCTAAGTGAGATTCTTTGGGGTCAGCTTGATAACGCATGTAATAACATATAGAGTATTGAATATCACGCCTATTAGCCATTAAGTAATGGAGAGAACCAATAATACATCTATAGAACTTATTGTCTACAAGCTTACCAGCTTCATCCTTACTCAAGATTGTTTTAGTGGCCATGGGAGTGAACATTACCTTTAAATGCTCCATATTAAACTTCTTCAGGACTTCTTTGGCATATTTTGCTTGGCTAATGAAGATTCCATCTTCACTTTTCTTTATCTGTAGATCGAGGAAAAATTTGAGCTCTCCCATCATTGACATTTCAAAATCTCTCTTCATTTGCTTACTAAATTCCTAGCAAATCTTCTCATCAATTGCTCCAAAAATTATGTCATCCACATAAATTTGGATTAGCAACACATCTTCCTTCTTTCGCTTGATATACAGAATTGTATCTTCTTTTCCTCTTTGATAGTCTTTGTTGAGTAGGAAGTTGATTAGCCTTTCATACAAAGCACGAAGTGCCTGCTTCAATTCGTAGAGAGCTTTCTTCAATTTGAAGACATCCTAAGGATTTTTCGCATCTTCAAAGCTTAGGGCGCTGAATCACATAAACTTTCTCTTGAATGAAGCAATTAAGGAAAGCACTCTTGACATCCATTTGAAATAGTTTGAAATTCATATGGGAAGCAAAAACACATAGAATTCTAATTACTTCAAGATGAGCTACATATGTATAAGTCTTATCAAAATCGATCCCTTCTTACTAGTTGTAACCATGAGCAACAAGCTTTGCTTTATTTTTGACAACAACGCCATCTTCATCAAGCTAGCTCTTGAAAACCCATTCGGTTCCAATAATCGATTTTCCTTTGGTCTTAGGAACTAGATCCCAAACATCATTACACTTGAATTGATCCAATTCCTCTTGCATCTCGATCATCCAGTAGTCATCTCATTCTGTATCTTCAAACTTCTTGGGTTCAATCAATGAGATGAAAGCTAGATTAATCATCATTCTACTGAGTCGACCTTGAATCATCAATGGATTATAAACATCATCTATAATATTCTCGATTAGGTGATTGCGATGAGTTTTAATCTCTCTTGAAAGACTCGGATATACAATGGGAGTCTTTGTACTAGGTTGTTACTGCTAAGGTTGATCTTTTGCTTCTTTAAAGTTGATTGAGAGATCTTCATTAGCTTTAACTTCTTTAGTTTCTTGCTCTTGTGCTGGGTTGGTAAGCATAGAGAGTGGCATGCTGAGTTGATTTTCTAGCTAGATTACTCTTTTTTCTTCATCAGATGGACGCTTATCAACATCATTAGTTTCATAGAAATCTACATGAATAGACTCCTCTAATTGACAAGTTCGCTTGACATATATTCTATATACTCTATTATTAGTTAAGTAACCTATAAAGATTCCTTCATTAGCCTTTGGATCAAACTTACCTAGCTGCTCCTTAGTATTTAGGAGAAAACACCTACAGTCAAATGATTAGAGATTACCAATCTTAGGCTTGCACCCTCGCCAAAGCTTCATAGTGTTTTTTCTCTAGAATTAGGTGAATTAAAACCCAATTCAAGATATAACAAGCTGAGTAAATAACTTCTCCCTAAAAGTACTTTGGTAGATTGTTATCACTCAGCATGGATTGAGCCATTTCAACTATAGTTTTGTTCTTCCTTTATATAACCCCATTTTGTTGAGGAGTATAAGAAGTAAAAAAGTTGTAGTCAATTCCATGCACTGAATAGAATTCTTTAAAATGAAAGTTCTTGCATTCTTGTCCATGATCACTTTGGATTCTATTGATTTTAGTTCCTAGTTCATTCATAATCTGGTTAGTGAGTTTGATAAAAGACTCAAAGGCTTCATCTTTGCTACTCAACAAGATTACCCAAGTAAATCTCGTGAAGTCATCAACTACCACCAAGGAAATTCTTTTTCTACCCATGCTCATAGGTTGAATAGGATAAAAAAGATCTAGGTGGAGGAGCTCCAACGATCTCTTAGATATTACGTTGTTAATTGGTCTAAGTGACTTTTTAACCTGCTTACCAAGTTGGCAAGCTGAGCAAAGCCTATCTTTCTCAAAGTTGATTCTTTGTAAACCCACAACTAATTGTTTTTTGGCCAATATGGACAGAATGTTCATATTTATATGACCCAACCTTCTATACCATAGCAAGAAATTATCCTCCTCAGATACGAGACACACATTAGTGGAGCCAGGGGATAAATATATCATATTTGCATTATTAATTCTAATTACAAAGAGAATAGTTGAGTCAGTCTTACAATTAATAATTGAGCAACTTACTAAGTCGAATGTAACAAACCTACCTTTGTCACAAAGCTGAGCTACGCTTTGCAGATTAAACTTGAGTTCTTTGACTAGAGACACCTCTTCGATTGAGGGAGAAACACCAACTATGCCGTATCTAACAATGTTTCCTTTTTTATTATCTCCAAAGCTAACACTCTCATTTCTTTTATGCTCTTATGAGATGAACTAGCTTTCATCTCCCGTCATATGCCTCGAACACACTTTATCCAAATACCACATTCCAGTATCATTAGTGGATCTCAAGCTCACCTGCAAAATAGTTACATTTTCTTGGGTACCCATGCTTTCGAGCTAGGTCCTCCTCTATTAGCAATGCTTAGGTTGCTCCAGCTGTACTCGTTATGGTAACAATTTTATGCCTACACACCATAGTGTCATATCCAACCTCCCCATAAAGTCACACACCACTTTTGGTTTACTCTAGCTTGCTTTCTTCTTTGAAGAGAATTTCTTCCCCTTACTAGAATTGTGAGTTTGGTTACTCGAAGGTGGACTGTTGGATGGAGGAAGATCCAGTTCCTTCTTTAAAGATGTGATCTCAGCAATCAACTCATCTAATTTCTTAGTGAGCTTGTTATTATAACATTCATTATACTCATCTTTTTTTTAAGAAAGAAGATGTTCGTAAGGTTTTTTGGCTATACTAGTTTCGAATGACTTATCTCCGGCAACTGCTCCGAAAACTTATTCGCAAGTTTTGACTCTACTGACTCTGAGGATTTATATTTTATAAAGAAGTAAAAAACCTTTTCTCCCACTTTCCTATCGATAAGATAAGATTTCAAAATACAAACAAGTGTTGTCAATACCGCTTATCTAAATAGAAAAATGGTGACAACTGCAAGTATACAGTTACGATGTAGTTTTAAAAGTTATCGATCCCACAGGGACCGAACCAGTTCTAAAGATCAACAAGAGGAACGAAACAAAAGAAAATAATGAAATTTATTTTGGAGGATTGGAATGATGGATGTATAGATAAATGTATGAAAGATTCGAGAAGATAAAAAGTATATAGATATTCCCTATGACCAAGTATAGCAAAGAAAACATGCAAAATCATCAAAGATATTACGTACACTAGATTAATTTAACAGATTCGGTTCTAGACACTCAGATATTCAATTATCCATCGCAGAGTAACACATGAAATGACTTTTCTAAATCTAGTGAAAACTAATTAAGATGATTATATAAACCTGAATAACAATATTACTATGCTTAGTACGGGTCACTCTCACATAGCCATATTTAGCAAGTTACCATTCCAAAAATGTTGGCTCACTAAACAGCGTTATAATCACAGATCTAGTGATTATACACAATCTCGTTAACCCCGAAACTACTCTTAAAGTTAACTCAAAAGCATATAACTTGATTAA
>CATIWQ010240372.1:0-20561 GCA_949673415.1 Euphorbia schlechtendalii
GGTATTAGAATTAGAAAAAGTGAGAGATGTAGTGTGTGAGTAGATAAAGAGTGAAATTATTTAGTTTTCACTATGTTCATAAGTGTTAGCGAGAAAATATTTAAGTGATTTGATTCCTTATTTCTTTCACTAGATTTCTCTACATATTTAAGCGATTGTTGTATAAGTGTACTTGCAAATCACTTATCAATAAAAGTTTTCGTTCTTCAATATTCGTTTGTTCGATATTCGCAAAGAATAACATCCTAGCGAAGGTTCTATACGAGCCGAGACCCAATTCAAAGCAGACGCAGGAATTGCGGGAATTGACGGCTCCCATTAAAGAGTGGATATGGTTTGATCAACTTTAGCTTTCACTTGCATACCTTACAACTTTGCTTTGCTTTCTACTTATACTTTCTATTCCAAAGTTTATGATATGTCTATGTGTCATAATGAGTATTTCATGCTAAGTCTTTCATGTTAATCAAGTTATATGTGTTGGCGTTAATTTTAAGAGTAGTTTCAGGGTTAACAATATCTAGTATAATTACTGGATCTGTGATATAACACTGTTTAGTGAGCCAACATTTTTGGAATGGTAACTTGCTAAATGTGGCTATGTGAGAGCGACCCATACTAAGCATAGTATTGATGTTGTCCAGGTTTTCATAACTGTCTTACATACGCTAGACATAGAAAAGTTATTTCATGTGTAGCTCTATGACGAATCATTAAACATCTGAATATCTAGAACCGAATCTGTTAGATAATCTAGAGGGTCAGAATAACTTTGTTAAACTTGCATGTTTTCTTTGCTAAACCTATTCGTGGTGGAAATCTATGTATTTAGAGTCTCTAATCTATCACATCTATATTTACTCAACTTTTTATTCTAATCTTCCTACCCATAACAAAAATCTCTAATCTATTTTTATTTTATTTTATTTAGTTTCTTCCCTACTTTATCTTTAGACCAGGTTCCTTCCCTGTGAGTTTGATATCTTTTAAAACTACATCACAACTGTATACTTGCAGTTACCATCATTTTTCTATGTGGTAAAGGGTATTGACAACACCTACATTTTATAAGTGAACAAGTTTTTGGCTCAATTGATAGCCAACAGTTCACTAGATTTTGGAACCATATTAGATTAAACTTATCAGTAAAAAAGTGGCGAACAGTGCTATTTCTGGTAACCAGCTAAGCATGTCAAATTCTGGATTCTCCCCCTGACTACTGAGTTGGGTATTATATAAATACTTAGTTTCAAGGAAATTACAGTTCATAGTGGCGTTCATGTGGTTGGTTTTTGGGTTATAGCAACGATACCCCTTTTTGTCAACACCATATCCAACAAAGACACACTTTTCTACACATGGATCAAATTTGGTTCGGTCACTTTTGGGAATGTGGACATATACAGAACACCCAAATATCCTTGGTTGAAGGGTTAGTGGTGGAGGAATTTTGGTGAAGTTGGCTAAGGTTTGGATTGCAGTTTGAAGGTTAAGAATTTTGGTTGGAAGTCTGTTTAGAAGGTAGGTTGAGGTGGCTAAGGCTTCTGGCCATAAGGTTTTTCGTATTTTAGATTCAATGATAAGAGATCGGGTCATTTTGAGGAGGATTCGATTCTTTCTTTCTGTAACACCATTTTATTCTTGTGTATGTAGACAGGTGGTTTGATGAATAATCCCTTGGCTTTGGCAGAAGGATTTCATGCCTGAGTTGACGAATCCCCCCCCCCCCCATTATCAGAACGTAAGGTTCTAATAAATTTGTCAAATTAGGTTTGTATCATGGTATGGAAGTGGATAAATTTTCAGTTTACCTCAGATTTATTTTTTAAGAAATAAACCCAAGTCATACGTGTGAAATCATCAACAAAAATGAGAAAATACTGGAAAAGATGTCCACCGATAATAGGTGATGGTCCCCATACATCAGAGTGAACTAGATCAAAAGGTGCATCCATTTTAGTATTGTTTGGTTTAAAGGTTTGTCTATGACTCTTTGCTAGCACACACGTTTCACAATGAACTTTATTATTGGAATTAAACAACTTCGGAAATAAAACTTGTAAATAACCCGTAGACGGATGCCCTAGTCTTCGGTGCCATAACCATGTCTCTCTGTTTGTAGCTCCATGAGTGAGCAAAACAGTACTATCTAGAGCAACCTCATCCACGTAGTACCATCCTCGATGTTCAGTGCCCCGCCTAATAATCATACATGTCCTGATGTCCTGCAATACACAAAAGGTAGGGTGCATTAGTACAGTGCAATTGAGTTCCCTTGTGACATGGCAAATTGATAATAATTTGTGGGATAATGATGGAACATAGAGGCAATTTGATAACTTTAAATTGGGTGAAATATCGATTATTCCGGCCACATTAACTGGAATACTTTCCCCATTGGCAGCGATAACGTGGGTTTTTTGGGTTTCGTTGGTGTTTGAATGTCCCGAGAATCAAAAGTCATGGTATCTGTGGCCCCACAATAAAAAAAATCCAAGATGTAGTCTTGAAATTTTCATTTTTGGCAACATTTGCAAAGGCTTGGGCTTTAATTGGGCTAATTTGGGTCTGGGTTTGCTATGGCCGAATTTATCAACACAATAATTTTGTGGGCAATTTTGTGAACATGAGGAATTAATGGGGTCAATTTAAAAAAAAATTATAAATAGAGGGATTTGAGGATAAACCCTTTTCATTACAAAAACCCTTGTTAGGGTTTTCAAACCCTGCCACCGTGAGACCCATTCCTTCCACTGCTGCGTTTTTGGCTTGGTTACCGCCGCTACTACCGGCGGCTTCTAAGTTACCCACGGTGGTGGTGACCTTGCGTTCGACTCCAGCGCTTTGTCCCTTCTCCTTGCTCTTGTCCGGCCACCAATCGGGGTATCCGATTACTTCAAAACACCCTTCTTTAGTGTGTTTAGTTTTCCTGCAAAGAGTACATTTGAGTTCTGATTTGTCTTTCCGGAATGATGTGCCTTTTCCGGGGACTAACCTTTTCTGTCCTTGCGCCGCCATAGCCTCTTCTCTAATTGTATTTAGCCCGCTGCCTATGCCGCCTTCTCTTGTCGTGATTTCTGCTCCAAGTATGGTTGTCTGAGCAACATCCTTTTTAACGGCAGCATATGCCTCCTCCAGTGACGGTAACAGTTCTTGTCTCAGAATTTCTCTCTTTATCTGATTATGCTCTTGATCCAGAGCATTTAGAAACTGAAACAACTTCTGTTCTTGTCAGATTTTGCTGTATGTGGCTATGTCGGTTGCTGAAACCATTAGATTTGGCTCCCTTCTGTCAATTTCGCCCCAAACTCCTTGCAAGGTAATCCATAAACCCTCTAAAGGCTGTCCGTTTTGCTTCAAACCTGTTGATTTTTGAATGGAGATCAAACATTTGAAGTTTGTCTCTACCGCCATTGTAAGTTGTGGCGAGTGTTTTCCACAATGTTCTGGCTGTTGGGAACTCAGTTAAGTTATTGGCTAGTTGGGGCTCAATATTTTGAATGTGCCAAGAGAAAACGATTAAATCGTTTTGTTCCCATCGGTCGAAGGACTCATCTTCGAGGTTTGGAGGAGTTGGGATTCCGGTCAAATGGCTCAATAGAGCTTTTGATTTTCCATTAATTGCGACCCTCATCTTGAGTGACTACAACGCATAATTTTGATTATTTAGTTTTAAGTTGATATTGAGGTTGTCTGACAAAGTTTGCTTTGGATTTGATTGTTGAGGCTGGATTTTAACAAGTTTGCTATCTGGGCTGACAGGTTATCGTCGTTGCCCTCAGTTTGATTCTTCGAGTTGCTATCTCCGGATCCGGTAGCCGAATACTGCTGGGTTTTTCCAGAGACAGGCGTTTTTTCACCTTCTCCAAACATGGTAGCTCACTTCCTGAAGGTAAGCTTGGCAAGTGATGAGAAAAATGCAGATTACGGTCTTGAAACCATAACATGCTCTGATGCCATGAAAGAATTACTGAAAAATATTTGAGAAATGCTTTCTGTTTTTGTAGTTTGATTGATGTTTTTGCTAATGTTTATAGAGCCTTTTATAGGTTTTACAATAAGTGTGAATGTTTACAGAAACAGGTAGAAAATAAATTCTACAATAACTACTATTTCCTTGATTTATGCTCTTGATTTTGGGAGGTGATGACTGTAAATCTGATCCCAATTCTTTCCTTTTAACAGAAATTGCTAGAATATGATAATATATTATTTCAAATATCTGCAGGATCTTCAATAGTTGACTATTACAATAAATTTTTGACAATTACAACATCATTTACAAATCAAATTTAATCAAATAAAAGTAAAAAACTAACAATATACATCACCAAATGTTTTGATGAATCCAAATGAGGAGTTTGCTAACTCTTGTATATAGAAACATCCTCATTTGCATCAATTTTGTCAGTACAAATATCCAACCGAATGAGAAAAATAAGATCGAGTATAATATATTAACAATATAAATTAAAATTGAAAATAGAGAAGAAAATTTTTCCGACTCGTGCTGATAACATGTTATAAATTATATGGATTAACAAGAATATGAAAAATAGAATACACAGAAAACTAGAGTATAACAAAGATAGAGAGCAAATAACATAGAATTTCATTATTCTTTTATTTATGTGTTGTGTACAACAAGTCTATATATAGGCAAAGTCTAAGTACTTGTAAAGACATAAGTTACACACATTAATATATATAAATGGTTGGGGTTAATGAACATCAATTCTATATAGGTTACATATAAAATATATTTACAACACTTTAATATTTATAAAATTTTATGAACTAATTATGCAACGGCTTTTTTCATTTTAAGTTCAATATAAATATAGTAAAAACAAGTCTTAAACAAATATTTGAATAGTGGTATGAATTTTAATTTAACAATTGTGAAAAATTAAATAATAAAAACAAATCACCACATAATTTATCTTACTTTATGGTCGGATATTTAATTTTATCAAAATAATACTAATCTTTGGTTGTAAATGTAAGTTAGGTTTTGACTTTGACTTTTATAAAGTAATTATATTTCTCGTTTCATATTCATCAAATTAATAGAGTGAAATTTTAACAGAAGGATATAAAGGGTAAACTAGTGATAAAAATAAAGTCGGCACATAATACATGTAATATTATATAAAAAGCTAGAAAAGTTTCTAACAAACAAATAAATTTTCTGTTACGAATTTAATCAAATATGTTTAATATTTTTAGTATACACTAATATACATCAATATTAATTATGTACATATATTTAATCACAAGAATAACTTTCTATGTAATTTATTCCATTTCTTAATATTTTATAATATCTTTGAATGAATCATAAATTTTAATATAAACCTTAAGAAAATTTCAGTATGTAATTTTTGTTTATGCATTAGTTATATTTGAATTGTTACCTTGAGGTGGAAAGTGTGGCTCATGTCTTCTTGTAATTTTAGTTGTAGGGTCTGATCCTATACACTCTTCAGGTCAATTCTATTGTACCTTTGATTTGGATAATTGAGAGTAAATACGAGGATGGTTAAGTTTGATCATTCCCCATATATAATATATTTTCACATTTTGAAAAATGATTATTTTATTAATATATTATTTGTATTTTTTATTTATTTTAATTTTTTATTATTATTTTGATTATGGGAAATGATGTAACAAATTAATATAATAATGATAAAATATTATTATTTTATGATTATCTAATTTAGGGAATAGGAAATGGGTGTTGGAAATACTCTGTTCGTCTGTGAGCGGGTCAATCGGATCAAAGGATCATATCCAATTTAGTTATTTGGATTAAATTGAAAAGTTATAGAATTTAAAGAATTAATTACAAATAATTAAGAGTTTAAGGGGTTAATCGCAATTATTCAATATCTATTTCATATAAAAAGGAAATGGACGTCCAAATATTGTGAGATAATTCAGAATTGAATTCTTGATGAATTCATCACCAATTTCCAATCATTTTCTTTCTCCCAGGTTTTCGTCTCGCGACGAAAACGTTACAAATTGATCGTTATCGATCTTCGTCGTTATAGAAGTTGTGGATATATATTCATACTCCAACAACCCTTGAGATGGATTCGACTTGGCATTATACGGCTTTTTTCGATCTTGGACATACGGAAAATGTTAGAATCTGAATTCTTTTTTATTTATGTTTTCCATCAATGTGGAAGATGATTGGATTTAAAACATTATAGATCCTACAAATAGAGTTTGAAGAATGAAAAATATGGAAAGTGATTGGACTTCCTCTCATGTGGTTGACATTGTGGAGTGTTGGGTGAGAGATAAATCACTTAATTTTTCGTAGCAAGTTTACTACCTACTTTGGGGCTTGTGGTTTATTGGAAACAAATTACTCTTCGAAGAGAATCAAAAAAGACAGATCAAATCAACAAGTTTCATATTTACACCAAAACATACGAGTCAACATATAATCAATATCTACTATCTAGTTACTAGAACCGGTAACAAAACACTTAAGTTACACAATTGAAATGCCAACAGAGGATTAAAAATTGCAAAATTGAAATGAAATAAAACATAGAAGATAAAATATTCACCTCAAATGGCGATAGAAGTTGATAGAGATAAAGTAATTGAAATTTAAGTTCTTAAAATTTAATATCGAAATAATTAATGACATTAATGAGTACGATTAGATTCATATGTAATCCCGATATGGAAGAGTACGATTTGATCTAGAGCATAATTTACCTTGTTATCAAATTGTTGTACAATTTATTATTCAGGGTCACAAACTATGTCCGCATCATACATTTGGATGATGTTATAAATTTTTTTGGATATAATCATTTTCCTCTAAAACAAAATATAAATTTATTATTTCAATTTGAATTTATTATATTGGTAAGCTTTTTTAAAATTAGCCCCAAGCCCCAAGTTATTTTTCTAATAATTCTACCTAACATTCTCCAGTTAATAAATTTAACTTGTTAGTTCATAATGAATCAGTGCTACTTAGATAATGTAAAATACTGTGATTCAATATATCACTTAACAACTATATATTACGTTTCATATAATATTCCAAACTGATAATGTGGACTTTTTGTGAGAAGATATGATCCAAAACCCACTCAATTCTTCTACAGAGAAAGGCAAGAAACAATGAATGTTACTTTGTTTAAATAATGTTAAATTCGATTAATATACATGTGGGCAATTTCATAAGTTAACATGTACAAATAAAAGGAAAATGGGTGTAAATACTTTATGTTGACTAACGTATAACCAAATTGCCAAACTATTATAGAATCATATCATGTCACATGCTTCATATAAAAGTTCAATTTAACCAAATTTCTTATCAACTTTTCACATTTAATAAAATTTATTTTTGGGAATAATGTAAGAAGATTTTATTTTCAAAAAAATTATACAATAGCCTATTTGGAAACAAACATTTTATTATTATCCACTAATTATTTAATAGTTATATGCATGGTTTTAAAAATCGAACCGAACAGGTCGATCGGATGGGTTTGATTGGAATCTGCTACTGATCTAGTCGATTTCCACTCGATTCCCTATCAGGTCAAAGACCAGATGTTGATCGGTTGCACCGGAAACCGATTGCTTCAACCGGCCGGTTCACTAATCATTCTTAAAAATAATGTTTTCTAATTTTTTTTGCAATAGGTAAAAATCGAACTCAAAACCTACATCTTGCTATTATCTAATTATTTAATAGTTATATGCATGGTTTTGAAAATCGGAAAGAACCGGCCGGTCGGACTGGGTTTGATCAGAACCGGCCACTGTTCCAGTCGGTTTCCACCGATTCTCTATCTGGTCAAAGACCAGATGTTGACCGGTTGAACCGGAAACCAGTTACTTCAACCGGCCGGTTCACTAATCATTCTTAAAAATAATGTTTTCTAATTTTTTTGCAATAGGTAGATTTCGAACCCAAAATCTCCAGCTTGTTATCTATTATGCATGCAACTCAACTACAATACTTATTTGATATACATTTGTATTATATTTCTTTTATTATATCTATATAAATTTTTTTTTAGTTTTAAATTACGTAATTACTTTATTTATTTTGTGTATTGTGTAAATAAATTCACCATATCTTATTTAAATGATATTTTTTCAATTCAAATTGAATTGTGATATTTGACGTAAAATTTTTAAAATCAAAATAATATTTATATATTAGTTTATAAAATGATATTGAATTTACAATACTTTTTTTCATTATTTATATGTATTGAAAATCTGCATTCTAAATTTTAATTATAATATAAAATGATTTTTACTAATTTTTTAATTTAATTTATAATACATTATCACATTTGAATTAAATTTTGTTAAATACAAAAATAATTTAACATTCATTCTTCATCAAATTGTATTGATTATTATGTTGTATTTTTTTATTTGAATAATAAACTTTGTGAACGAAGTATTAATATTAAAAATATTATTAATTATTAAAAAAGTGAAACTTATATTATTTGTTTGTTATCAAATTATTAAAAATATTAGAATTTGATAAATTTTTAGAAAATCTGGTTTGAACACCAATTTAATCCGGTTAAACTTTAAATCCATGAATTATCCTTTTTACCTGTTCGATGGCTGGTCCGGTTCTGAAAACCGAAGTTACATGTGAGGTGAGAATTACAAATTTGGTGAAACATTTGAGTAACCTGGACATATTTGTACTGAATAGAAGATAGAACAATATGAAAATAACTAAGAGTTGTCTTAAAATCTTATACTATGAAAAATCCGTCCCCACTTCGAATAGATTTTTGACTCTGCCATGATGAAATGTGTCATTAAATCTTAGTTTGTAAATAATGCAATTTTTTTCCTATTTTGATTTTGGACGCTATCAATCTTACCTAATGAGTTGGTTCTAGTGTCTACTGTTTATGGGCCTTTGGGTAATATATTTACCTTAATTAAGTCGGATTCACCTACGGGGGAAGTTACATGAATGCGAAATTACAATATATAAATTTCATCCAAATTTTTATCAAATTATGAAAATCCTTTCAAATTTATGTAAAAACTGTTTCAAATTCTTTTTTTATACTCCAGATATATAATAGGTATATATAATATATATAACAGATGTGTTAAAACAGTTGGGGTAAAGGAGATAACAAACAGGATCGTGTAGATATATATATATATATATATAACATGTATATAATACATATACATATAATAGATATATAACATGTATATATAAGAATATAAAAATGTAAAATCAAAATAATTTTGATTTTACTTAGGGTATGTGAAAACAAATTATAAAAGGTAAATAAAATAAATGAATGTCGGAAGACATATTTTTGTAAAAAGTAAACACAAAAGAAAATAAAATTGACAATTTCTCTAAAATGAATTCAAAAAGTCAGGTCAAACTCTAATCTCTCAAAATCACACATTTAATTTCTTTTCAAGTCTTTTGATCAAAATTTTAACTCATTGTAATGGATAACATCCACAAATTGCAAGATATGCGTGTTATGGTCAAAGGCATATTAGGTGGATTCATAAAAAAAGTTATGAAGACTATGATTGATTGCAATTCCTAAATATTGCCCATATTAAACGACAATAATTATATTTTACTTTTATGAAAATGAAACAAAATGGAATCATATAAAGAACATATAGAATATAACTTGGAGATACTTAATTTGTAGCTTGATTTATTTAGACCTGTTCGTCAGGAGGGCCGGGCAGGGCTTGGCGGGTTTTTTTACAAAAAAACGTTAATTCAAGCCCGGTCTAAGCTCGTACTTTAGAACTTCGGGTTCGGGCCGGGTTTGGGTCAGGCTAACAAAGTCCGAACCAAGCCCATGAATTTTTTCTCGTTACAATATATTTTATTAAATTAATAGAAAAAATATAAAAAAATCAAAATATGTTTAAATTTTTAATATAATTGCATTGTTTATTTAAAATCTTTAATATTTAGTAATATTTATTGTAATCAAGTATACAAATTTAATAAAATAAAATATAAAATCTTAAAATAATTATAAATTCAATGTATAAATATATAATAAATAAATAAAATTATTTGTCGGGCTGGGGCTTGGGTATTTATATAAAAACCAAGCTCGGCGCATAAATCTTAGGGTTTTGACGGCTCGGGCAGGGATTTTTTAAAAAATGAGTGTCCAAGCCCGGCCCATTGAAGCAGACTCGGGCGAACAGGTCTAGATATATTTAACCCGTTAATTTAGCATTTGCTACTTACAGCTCTCAGATCACATACGTTATTACTAACCTCCTCGATTTGGGAAAAGTGAACTCGTAAACCTTTGAATGTCATGTATCTGTTTCTTGGTTGATTTAACTTTTCAAAGATATCAATTTTCTGAATTTTTTCTTTCCAACGACAAGTTGACACACAATATTCATGAGCTTGTAAATACATTTTTTCCAAGCTAATGGGGTTAATAGAGATGTGTCAAAGTAAAAAGTGGTATTTATCAAAACTTGTCAAATTGATATGTAAATATGATGTTAAACTGCTATTTATACCAGACCTATACCTGATCTATAGCATAATAATACTTGGTTTAGATAGCAACTGCATCCATGAAGAACACAGGAAATAAATGATCCACTAAAATTTGATACAACCAAATGCAAGAATCAACTCTCTTAAAATAGATATAACAAACTTTTGGAAGGAAATTCCATTTGTAACCAACCACCTGTATTTTTGTTTTTCATTTTTCTCTTTTACTTCAACATTATATTAGTATATAAGTACAGCTAAAGATTAGTTCATTTTTTGAATGAATACGAATCAAGTTTTCTCTCTAGAATTTCTCATGGTAACAAAACGAATCTAATAGATGGCAAGGAAGAACAACATGAAGTGAGTTGAGATCAATGGTGATCCGTATGCGTCTGAAGCATAATCTAGTTACATGAGAGAAGAGATAGCACGAAGAAATACAGGATCAGGATCTGATAATCCAGGTCTTGTTCTCATCAATACAACTTTGAATGGAAGCCGTAACTACTTGGCTTGGAAGAAGTCCATAACTAGAGCTTTGATAGCAAAAGATAAAGAAAGCTAACATAAGAGTACACGAAATGGCATAAAGAGGATTGTTTGGTTACATCTTGGATAATCAATGCAATCTCGAAGGATTTAGTTGAAGGTCTCACATATGCTCATTCCGCAGTAGAACTCTGGTAAACTATAGCTCACAAGTTTGGGGTTTGCAATGGACCACTCCTGTACAGGATCAAAAGAGAGGTTAATTTGTTCAATTAAGGTAATCTTTCTATCATGATATATTTTAACAAGTTAAACAGATTTTGGGATGAATTGCTATTATTGCGACCAATTCCAAGTTGCAAGTGTGGAGTAGGGAAAGATTGTGTGTGTAATGCATTCAAGTGGTTATTAGATCAAGATGAGGAGGATAAATTAATTCATTTTATGATAGGACTGAATGACAACTATAATCATGTGAGGGACCAAATACTACTTATGGATCTGTTGCCTACAATAGACAAAGCTTATTCAATGATTAGTAGGATTGAAAGAAAAAATGACGTGAAGCTAGAAAGGTATATGGAGATAGCCAACTTTGCTAGAGAAGGAAGCAATTCTGAAATGGATTATGTAAACTATTCCAAGAACAATGCTGCAAACACTAAGAATGGAGGAAGATTCAGGAAAATCAACAAAGATCACCTATTCTGTGATAATTAACACTAGGCAAAGCACACCAGAGAAGAATGCTTCGAATTGATTGGCTATCCTCCTTGTTGGGCAGGTCTAAAGGTTCAGAAACAAGATTCTACCTACAAGACTTATTCACATGCAAATCATGCTGATGCAAGAGAAAATCAACAAAGTAGGTCTGGTGAAAGGTACAACAATAACAAAGATGAGCAGGAGTCGCTTAATTACATGATCCAAGAAATGTACAAGATGGTGAAGGGGAAGCGGCAGGTGGCAGATACTCCAATTCATTCACATTTTTCTACTTTTGTAGGATTTTCTAGTGAGAAATCTCACACAAACTCAATCATTTTCAATTCCTAGATAATAGATAGTGGAGCTAGCTCCCACATGTATTTTAACAAAGCATTGTTTGACAATTTAAAAGAAACAAATGGCAAGCACAATGTCATGTTACCTGATAGTTCTGTAAATAAAATTAAATATGTTGGGGAAATATCTCTGAATGATGGATTCAAATTAAAAGATGTGTTGTATGTGCTAAGATTTAGATACAATCTATTGTCAATAAGTCAAGTAACAAGTCAGTCAAAAATTGAAGTGGTATTTGGTCATGATGCTTGTTATATGTAGGACCAGAGTACTAAGGATTTGTTGGTAGTAGCTTAGGAAGCATATGGCTTGTATCAGCTGACAAATCCTCATTTGATGGAAGGATTCTAAAGAAATACAAAACCTATAGATTGAGTACTGCTTTGTGTTTAAATGACCTAAATAAAGCCACATGTTCTATAGATATGTGGCATATAAAGCTAGGCCATTCCTTGATTGTTTAAGTCACATAGAAGGAATAGAGCTTGAAGGAACACCAAAGATATGTGAGGTGTGTCCTTGTACAAAATAGCATAGAGCAACCTTTAATAAAAGTGTTATTCATTTTGTTAAACCTTCTAAATTGATTCACATGGATGTTTGGGGTTCCTATGACATTCTAACCATGATTGGAGCAAATATTTTTTAACAGTAGTGGATGATTTTAGCATAACAGCTTAGCTGATTTTGTTAAAGTAGAAAACTGAAGTTCATGAAGCAATACAAATTTTCCTGCAAATGGTGGAAAACCAGTTTGAAGCTATTGTGACGATGGTGAGAAGTAATAATGGCACATAATTTATCAATAAAGCATGTATATCTCTTTTCCAAAGAAAAGGAATCTTGCATTAGAGAACTTGTGTTTACACTCCATAACAAAATGGAGTGGCTGAAAGAAAACACAAACACTTATTAAATGTAACTAGATCCATTATGATCCAGTCAGAGTTGCCACAAAAGTTCTGGGGGAGGTTATAATGATTGTAGTGGCTATTATAAATGCATTACCAACAAAATTACTAGGTTGGAAAAGTCCATTTGAGATTCTTTAAGTCAAGATACCTGAGTATGAAAGGTTCCATATTTTTGGATCTTTGCGTTACTATAAGATTTATGATTTAGAAGATGACATGTTTGTGGTTTTGAGGGATGCGGATTTTTTAGAAAATAAATTCCCATTTCAGGAATATGAGAAATAACAACTGCAGAAAAATGCAGGAATTCACAACCCTTCAACAATATCAGATAGAGCTGAAAATGAGCTAGAAGATGATAATAACCGAAAACAAAACGAGACTTCAAAACAAAAAGAATGTAAATGTAAGCACGACTCTAGGAACTCAAAGGCTTACCCAGTAGCTATGAATCCACTTTGTTTGGTCCACAAAAACACCCGGAAAGTCCTCCTCCTTTCTTTGGTTCGGTTTGCTGGTTTTCGGCGGAAATGGAGAGTAAAAATCTCCTTTGGTGGGAAGGCTGAAACTTCCAAGATTTGGTTTGTGTGAAATGAGAAAGGAAAGAACAAGAGTTACTTCTTCCCTTGGGTTTAGATCTTAGAAATGCTCTAAAATCTCCAAGTTTCTTTGGTTTTTATTTGTGTTTATGGGATTTTTGGAGAACTTTTTTTGCTGGGATTTTTGGAGAGTTTTTTGAGTTCTTTTTTTTTCTTTGACAGCCTCCCCTCACGTTTTTTCCTAGCTGCTCTCCCTTTTTTTGTTTAAAATTTCAGCCCTATGGGCTCCCTTCAATCCAAAATTCCACCTCTTTGTCAAAGTGGTTCACCCACTTATTTTTGTCCATTTTGCCTAATTTCTCCCACCTTTTGTTGACTAAGTGGGTTGTGGCAGCTCATATTGACAGGTTGTCAGGTGGACAACCCGTAATTATGGGGTGTAGATGGGTTTTTTTGGTTAAAATAAGAGAAATTGATATTTTAATCTGCCCGCCAACTCGATGTTGTTAACGACAATGGTTGATATCGTTAACGATGTCTATAGATATCGTTAACGATGTCGATCAAAGTAATGGGCTTTTCTTAGTTTAGGCTTTCTAAAGGGAAAGGAGGCCCAAAGAAATAAGGTAGATGATTTCTGGATGGTTTCGGGACCCTGCAAAATATGAAAAGCTAACATGGGAAAAATTATAGCTTCATCATCGAACTCGCGAGTAGGGAGTAAAAATCCCGTGCTCACACATACATACATACATACACCAAGTCCATGACTACTGCATAGCGTAAAAGTGCGAGGACATAGTGGGAACTATGTGGTGTGAGAACTTCACATACATATTACTATGAATAGTCTAAATATCCCTAGTTATAGTTTCGTTGAGACAAGACATCAATGGAACAAACAGATTAGCATGTATAGGCTTACTCCTTAGATTAGATCCAAGCAACCGACCTCATGAGTTAAAGTGGTACCCTGAGTTAACACATGAATGTATCCAGGTAATACATTGGAGATCGCTATAAGATAGACACTCGGAAATAACTATATCTATGTGTTGGTGTTATGTCTTATTGCAATAGCAGTACAAGTATCCTCAGACCTAAGATACTTGTTACCTTGTGTAGGAGTTGCAATACCTTGGGTTATACTTATTCATACCCTAGAGATCAGGATGATACGGGTGATTACTTGTATAGTAATGATCACATGTTGGTAAGTCGAGTAGTCAAGATGGGATCCATCACTCCTGATATAGTGATATAATGGGATATGTACCTTAGGGCCCATTGTTGAAGTGACACACTCATAAACCTCTTATCAGAGTATAAGATTGAAAGAACGGGTTTCTAGTTAATCTTGATACCACGTCTAATTCCAGGATAGCTATGGCAATTACATGAGCTGACACTTAATCTGAGCTCAATGCACTAGATGGTACTTAACCTGATGGAAGGAGTGTATTGTATTGGTTACAACTGCAGAACCGGATTAAGTTACAGACACGTGATGTTCCAAGTATAGGGGATCATACGCCTTTGCTAGAAAGCCCATTTGATCATCTAGAGCTATCGTGTTCCATATCGATCTGGAATACGAAGCCTAAAGATTCCCGGATGGGAAGCCAAGTTTAGGTTAACCTCTAGTGGCTCTATACTTCAGGATCCTATGAGGTTACACATTTTGGGTCTTTAATGGACTAAGTAAAGAACCTATAGATTTGATCTATGCAGAGAATATTTATTTGTCGAATTCATTAGAAGAATTATTAATTGGTTGGACTAAATTAATAATTAAAGGGAATAAATAGAAAATAGGAAAAATTGCACGAAACAGAGCAAGGGAATTTTTCTTGTTGAGAATGGTCCCCAAATGAACATGGATGTTCTGAGTGGGGCCTGTGTGGCTACCCCGCAAGTTGAAAAGCTCACAAGCCACTAGCGCGCAAGGTAAGCCCTCAAGCGCTGCCCATGACAGAGCTTGGGCGGCTTTGCCGCATAAGCCCGCCTATGCGATGCTTGCACAATCCCGCAAGCATGGGCTTATGGGAAGGTCGGCCCAAGGCAAGCTCGCTAGGACTTGCCTTGTTGAGGCAAGCGCGGGTTAGCCCGCGGGTCCAAGTGACCCGCGCGGATAACCCTCTTGTGGGATGGGAATATTCCCATCCCACATTGTGTTTTAGGGGGAGTCAAACACTCCCCCCTTTCCCTATAAATAAGCCTCCCCTTTCTCCCATTATTTTACACTTCAGTTCAGTCTTTCTGTTTGAGTTCGACATCTTTTCTTCATGAGATTTTGTGAGATCCTCCATGAGTTTCTCCAAGTGATGAAGAATTCTTTAGAAGGATCTTTCTATTTTGAAGTGAGCCTTCTTTGTTAATATTTTGGGGTTGGTCTTCAAGCGGTTTAGCAGCTGCTGTCTATCAACGGGTTCTACCTCAACCGAGGTATTGGTCAATGAAGATCCATGTGGATCAATCATGGAAGCTATCCTAGTTTTGAAGATAGTGCCAACGGAGTTCTACCGAATTGCTCTAAGGGAACGCCGCATCATAATCAACGAGAAAAGTACACATCAACTAGTAATGTTCTAAACTTAGATGTTAGGGCTTCTTTTATAAGTTTTAAAACCCTATTGGCATCTATGGGATGTTTCAACTTAGATTATATCAATCATGGCATGCTTAGGAGATCCTTTAAGTTAATTTTAAGTTTTGAAATTCAACCTTGCAACTTTGCATGTTCAATTACTATCTTGATTAACCAGTAGTGGCATGAGAGTCTATCTTATGCTATGCATGATAGATTATAAGATGTTAAAATGATATTTTCTATAAATCGATTAAAGTATGCTATGCATGACTTAGGTTTCAATTCCTGTTATAGAAAAGGATGTGATAACTAGATTAAGTTTTTGCTCATACATAGTCTAGGTGATAATCATGTAAATTAACAACGTATATTCACACGTGTAAATGTTTTAATTGAGGGTCATCCCTTACTTCACTCAATTAAAGAACGAAATCTTTAATCCATAGTTATCTGTGGTACAATTAATCGAAGTGCCCGTGGTTATTTTTTCAAGTATTGGACTTGGCTACTCATTTACTATAAGGGGGCCTCTCCTACTTAGAAATATCCATTAGTATTAGATCCAAAAGTACCCAAGAAAATTTTATGACTTTGTCAATTTCTAGTATGGGAATTGGATTCCGCTTATGGTTTTACAAATGTGGTTTAAGTTGTTAAATTAAAACTTATAGACATAAGTGCAAGAAATTAAACATGGACCTTGTTTGTTTCGCATGCTATGTGAAGTCTTGGCATAATAGAATGATTATGATATAACATTCCCGAGCATGTTCCCTTAGAGTTAATAATTCCAAATAGCCCAGAATTAATATTTTCATATTCATATCCATCGTATAAGACTTAGATTAGGGCGAGACCAATTTCACCAATAAAAACCCTACAAAAATATTAAGGTGGTAGATATTCTTCCCATCATAAGTCATGATACGAACATTATTAACGGATGTTAGGACATGTACCACATGCCTTCCCTTTGCTAGTTAATCAAGACAGTAATTAAACATGCGAACGTTGCAAGGTAGAATTTCAAAACTTAAAATTAACCTAAGGATATCCTAATGATGCCATTATTGATATAATCTAAGTTAAAACATTCCATAGATGCTTTTAGGTTTATAAAGCTTATAAAAGAAACCTAGCATCTAAATTTAGAACATTACCAGTTGATGCGTGCTTTCTCTTTCTTTGTTTGCGGTGTTCTCTTAGAGAAATTTGGTAGAACTTTGTTAGCACGAGCCTCTAAATAAGGATGGCCTCTACAATTGATCCACATGGATCTTCACCAACCAAAACCTCATTGAGAGAGAACCCGTTCGTAGACAACAGCTGCCAGACCGCTCGAAGACCAACCAGAAAATAAAATTGAGAAGGCTCACTTTAATTAGAAAGAGCCTTCAAAAGAATTCTTTGTTGTTTAAAGAAACTCGTAAAGGATCTCACACAAGGAAACGAAGAGAGAGATGCCAAAATCGAGGGAAAAGCTAAGCTGAAGTATGGAATAAAGAGGAGCCGGAGGACTATATATAGGGAAAAAGGGGGAGTGTTTGACTCCCCCTAAAACACAAAGTGGGATGGGAATATTTCCATTCCACTTAGCGGGTTAGCAACATGGGTCGCCTGGTCCTACGGGCTAACCTGCGAATCTATCACAAGGCAAGTTCTTGTGGGCTTGCCTTATACTGCAAGCCCATTCTTACGAGCTGCCCACGCACCGCGCTAGTAGGCTTGCACAGCAAGCCTGTGCAAGCACGCGTGCTAGCGAACGTGAGCTTTTCAGCTTGCGGGGCAGCCACGCAGGCCCCACTCCGAACATCCCGCATTTGTTTGGGGCCCACTTTCAATGGGAAAAATTCCCTTGCTCCGCTCCATGCTATTTTCCCTATTTTCTCTTTATTCCCTTTAATTATTAATTTGGTCCAACCAAATAATAATTATTCTAACGAATTCGACAACTAAATATTCTCGGCATAGACCCAGTCTATAGGTTCTTTACTTAGTTTGATAAAGACCCAAAGTGTGTGACCTCGTAGGATCCTAAAGTATTGAGCCACTAGAGGTTAACCTAAACTTGGCTTCCCTTTAGGAACCTTTAGGCTCAATGTTCCAGACTGGTATGGAACCTGATAGATCTAGACTATCAAATGGGCTTTCTAACAAAGGCGTCTGATCCCCCCTGTTACTTGGAAGATTACGTGCTTATAACTTGATCCGGTTCTGCAGTAGTAATCAATATAATACACTCCTTCCATCAGGTTAAGTACCATCCAATTTATTGAGCTCGGATTAAGTGTCAGCTCATGTAATAACCATAGCCATCCTAGAATTAAACTTGTTAATGAAGAACACCACTCGGACATTATGTATCAAGATTGACTAAAAACCCATTCTATCAATCTTATACTCTGATAAGAGGTTTATGAGTGTGTTACTTTAACAAGGGGCCCTAAGGTACATCTCCCACTATATCACTATATAAGGAGCGATGTATCCCATCTTGATTACTCATCTTATCAACATGTGGTCATCACTATACCCGTAATCACTCTTGTTATCCTGATCGCCATGGTATGAACAAGTATGACCCAAAGTATAGAAACTCCTACACAAGGTAACTAGTATCTCAGGTTTGAGGATACTTGTACTACTAACGCAATAAGACATGACACCAACACATGGATATAGTTATTCCAAGTGTCTGTCATATAGCGATCTCCAATGTATTACCCAAATACATTCATGTGTTAACTCAAGGTACCACCTTCAGCTCGTGAGATTCCAAGGAGTAAACTACATTCTTAAGTGCATAACCTTAAAAGAATCTACTGAGTTTTACTTGGCTCATCATAGACCGAACCATATCAAGTAGGGTTCAAAATCTCCTTTCTGAAACTCCATTGTGTTGGGGTGTATAAGGAGGTTTCCACTAGGATAAAATACCATTATCCCTTAGATAATCCTGAAACTCTTGGCTTAAGTATTCACCACCTCGATCAGATCGAAGGGTCTTAATACTTTTCCCAAATTGTTTCTCTACTTCGATTTTGAACTCTTTAAATTTTTCAAAACTCTCTACTTTTACCTCATAAGGTATAGATAACCATATCGCAAGTAATCGGTTATGAAGGTTATGAAGTAGATGAAACCCTCATGTGTCTTAACACTCATTGGACCGCATACATTGGAATGTATTATTTCCAAAGTAGTAGTGACACGCTGACCCTTTCCTTTGAAAGGTTTCATAGTTATCATCCCTTTTAAATAAGGTTCACATGCACCATAGGATTCCCATTCCATTGGGCCTAAGTCTACACATTTGTGTTACTTAGTTATGCGAGTCTGATTTATATGGCCTAGACGATAGTGCCATAAGTATGAGGATTTCTCATTATCTAATCTTTATTTCTTAACATTGTTCATATTTAGAATTTTGATTTTAGTATCTAGAATGTAAATGTCTTCCATAGATATTCCACAAGCATAAAGAATATTATCACGTTAAATTTAACATTCATTATTAGAAAATAAAATTTCAAATCCCCCTGTTACTAAAAATGCAATAGAAATAATATTCTTAGTGACAGCAAGAATATAATAGCAATTGTTCAAAACCAAAACTAGGCCACTAGGAAAATGAAGGCTATATATCCCAACAGCTTTTGCAGCAACCCGTGCTCCATTTCAAACTCTTAGGTCCATTTCCCTCTTTGCAAGACTTCTACCGTTCCGCAATCCTAGCATAGAAGTACAGATATGAGTACCACAAGTAGTATCTAACACCCAATTAGACTCATACGTAACTATACAGAAACTCTCTATCATGAACACAACTTCAATAGATGCCTCACTTGGCCTCCTCTTCACTTGTTCAGAAATCAGAGCTCTTAACTCGCGTTTCATTTTGGCACTTTTCATGAGTTTTCTCTTGACCTTGAAAGCCCAAGACTTTCTCATCTTTTGATCCTCAGCAACAAGTTGAATCTCAAGTTTATTTCTAAATTGTATATTGTTCACCAGTTTTCCACTGATAAGTTTAATAACTAATGGTTCTAAGAACTTGTTCTTGAGACTTGGCTACGCTCGTTTCGTAAGGCTTATCCTCAAATAATGGTGCTAAAAATTTGTTCACGAAAAATGTAGGTGTTGTCAATACCTCTTATCAAATAGAAAAATGATGATAACTGCAAGTATATAGTTGCGATGTAGTTTTAAAAGATATTGAACCCACAGGGAAGGAACCAAGTCTAAGGAACAACAAGGAAAGACAAAGTACAAGAAAATAAAAATAGATTTGAGATTTTTGGATAGGAAGATTAGAATGAAAAGTTGAGTAAATATAGATGTGGAAGATTAGAGAATCTAAATATATAGAATCTTCACTACGAACAAGTATAGCAGAGAAAACATGCAAGTTCAAC